>OMOV01018895.1:8016-31099 GCA_900312565.1 Beryx splendens
GGGGTGTGTGGTTGTTGGTATGGGAGGGGGGATTACTCATAAGGACATTATGCAGTGTGTAATAATAATTAATTTGAAATAGCACATGGTGAAAAAAGATGATACATACACACATATAGCACAGAACATTTTAGTGCTGACAAAATTATATTATGGAGGCACGTAGTTTTACCCACAATGTAGTTTTACTTTTGTTTTTGTTTTTTTATTATTTTTTTGTTTTTATTTCATTGTATGCTCTGTTTTCTCTCTCTCTATAACATTTGAATCTACAGTTCTCACAAAATAAAAGAATAAATACTAAATAGCATAATGTTAACAAATAAATATGCAGATCTTTAAGAATATCTCAACAATAATCAATAGCACTGAAATAATATTCAAAGTGATTTAATAGATATAGACGTAAAGTGAATGCGAACAAGCAGAGAACTGCAATATACAGTATCCTACAAGCTTCTGTAGTGCTTACTCCAAATTATAGGGTGACTTTAATCATGGGATGATAGATACAGTATATTAATAGGCCTACTTATGGCTTAAACACTGTATCAATACATATGTGTGCTTATTCTACACTGGACAGATCCTTGTGACTTTCAGAAAATACAAACTAGCCAAACATGAAATACCTCTTTCACTTGTAGCACATCAAACTAGCTGGCATAGAGGTTTCTGTGGCAACAACTGATAGTCAGTGGTGTTTCAAGGTTGATTTTCTAGCCTCCAAATTCTCATTTCTAATCAGTTTTGTGAGGCAAATATATTGTAGACACATTGCACAAACACTGAGGGGAGTTTGCAGAAGGGCACTGGCTCTGCTGCAGCTGAATCAAACTTGTCATGCTCTGAATACCAATGTAGCATCTTCAGTGTAAGACCGATTATAACTCTCACATCCTGTGAATGAAAACAGGTCCTTCAGAAGACCTGCCTGCCATGAAATATCGCATATAAACATGATAGTAAACTTGGCTTTCAGTCTAGGGGGCAGTTTCCCCAAACCTGTTATAAAATTTTAAGACTGAGGCTGGTGATCAGTACACACTCGTAAATCAGATCTTTATTTCGTGTTTTGAATGAGAATAGTTAAAACGTATTCGACTCCTCACAAAGCTTGAACTTACTCATCTAATGCTACATAGTTGTTTTAGAGTGAAGACTACAATTTCCCTGGTTTTTAGGCATGTGTATGTAGGAATAAATGGCAAACATTACCCAAAAAAACTTTAAGATGACTGGAAAAAATGCTTGCCCTATCGAAATCTGTGAGTATATTTTGTCAAAAAAGGATTCTTCAAGACAGATATAACATCTCCATTCACTTAAAAGCTTCAGTGCCCGAAAAATTGTATCAAATGAGTGTATTGTATATCATCAACTACTTTTGAATCACTATACACTAAAAATATGGCGCATCTGGAAGCAAAGAGAGAGCATGGTCAGACAAAAATAAGCTAGAGGACTGGGACACTCAACTTCAAATTCACTTCTAACTAACTTTGCTTCATCATATTAAAAATACCTACGAGTCTGTGGATAGATAATCACTTCTAGTTTCCTGTGGCCTGATCTATCGCATTCTTTCATCAGAATTTACGTAGCTATCCGCTGAAGGCAGCACCATGCTGCAGCTTCCATTAATAGGTGTCTGATGACGTCTTCTGGTGTTACGTTAGAAAGGGTTAAGCTGAAGCCTTAGCTGTGTTGGACTCCGCGTCTGTGGGTTTCCTCGACAGAAACCACACCTTCATTGGCTCCTTCTTTCCTTTCATGGTGACCGGCCCCCGATACTCCAGATGAAACTGAGGGTCTGCGTTCTCAGCAGACTGCACACACCTGGAATACAATTTCCACATCATCACAAAATCTGTACGGTTGCATGGGATTTTGTATCTTCTTATGGTATATTATATATTTTGAGTCTTAAACCAGCAGTGGTAACAAGGTTGTTTCCAAGTTTCCTCAAACCCTCCTCGTCACCCAACTGCCATCATCACATCGCAACAAAATTTGACAAAAACAACCAAACGCATGACAATATGCCACAGATCTGACGTTCTTACCGGTAAGTATATTCTGAGACGTTTATTTTCCCCTTTTCACCGGTAGTTTCCGTGCGACTTGTGAGGTTGACTGTATTTCCAAAAAGGCAATATCTAGGCATCCGCTGGCCAATCACCCCGGTCACCACCTCTCCTGTGTGGATCCCAATAGTAATCTGCAGAGAGCAGAAGGCTGATCATGATGACTGAGTGTAAAAAATGCAATCCATTGTCATTCGATTGTATGTCGGTTGTCATTTAACCCACAGCAAATACACATGCCACAGTAAAGATATTCCTACAGTAGGTCTTGTTCAATACTGGCAAACAAAGTTGAAGCAGTGTTATAGAACTGACATCCACAACACTCATCGATTATAAGGAAACATGTCGGTTCTGTAGTGATAACTGGTGGGAAAACGAATGGAAAAGGCTCTCTGTATTCTGACAAGCTACAAGGGAATTTCTTACACCGAGACAGCAGCTACAGTTCATCCACTTCAAAACGATCTGCCTACAGTAAATGCATGTTTGTGCATGAGTTTGAAAAGACACATCGTAACATTTGAGTCTGTGTGAAAGTTAAATGAAAGACCATGTAAATGATGTCTCCACAGAGACAGGGATTAAAAATTTATTTTTTTTAAACGAGGCATGATTTGTCAGAAGCTATCCAGCTGAATGTTGCCTTTAGTCTTCCTGCAGCTATCTAATGAAAAGGTTCGGAACATTTTGGTGGGCGGCTGTAAGGTTAACTTAGCCAGAAATCAGTACATGGACAAAAATGGATGCAGTGTGTTAAGTTTGTCATGAACTAACACTTCCAAAAATACTCTATAGCATTTTGCAGAATGTATAGACTAATATTTACATTTTCCCTTGCAGGTACAAGGCACTTGAGCGCTTGTTGTCTTCAGAGCATGAACAAGCTCTGAGTGCCTGGGACAAGTGTAATGGGAATCTATTTTTAACCACAGGGTGGTGAGATGATTTGAGTTTGTTTCTGCTGCCAAACTGGACTCCTCTTCAGCCAATGCCATGTTCCCTCATAAACAGACTTTTGTTAACCAGACATGATTTTCCAAAGTTAAGTCTCAACAGTCATTGATACAATAACACACTCAAACGGTCAGTTAAACAAAAGTCTGCTGTTTTACGTCCAACTTATTGCTGCGTATTACGTCAGCACGGAAATATGTCCAGTTGTCCACAGACATATTTAAGATAATTATCCTTCTGAAATCATTCATCAAAAAATGTCTAAACATAAAGACATAACTTTGGCCTGTATGTTGTTGAATTACATGTACTATGTTGTCGTGTTTTCTTTCTTTCTTTCTTTCTTTCTTTCTTTCTCATTTCTCAGAATCATCAACAAGGAATCATACAGTAGCAGGTGGTGTACAAATTGTCAAGCTTACAAATGACACCACAATGTAATATGTGACATATAATAAATGTTTAACACATTATCATATAGCATTTTGATGAATCCACTGCCAAGAAATAGAGAAAACATTTTGTTCCTGAAGCTTGAGAGCCATCTAGCGCCTCGCACCTGCACTGGTTCATCATCCACTTTGACCTGTCCGGCAATCTCCATCATATCAAGAGCGAGGTGGCAGATCGACTGGGCGTGGTGCGTGCACGGCTCCGGGAGGCCGCTCACTGTCATGTACTTATCACCCACTGTTTCCACCTGCATGAAGAAGAACACTTTGTCATCCTGTCACACTCATGTAAAATCCCACGTGATCCCATTGTGTAACAATGGCAGCTTTCTCACTCACGGCACGGCCAGAAATAAATTGAAACACCCTGAGACAAACACTTAAACACTTACGTCAGCTTTAAGACATTCAGGGCCTCTCAGAGCCCCGCTAAAAACCCGGGACCACCTAGTCATTGGGCTTGTAGAGTAAATATTACTTCTTTTGGTGACCCAGTGCCTGAAACCCATCCCTTGGAAGTGGCGAGGTCTGTTTGACTTCTTAAAGTGCATTCTTGTCTGAAAGCCTAGAGTGTAAATCTGCTGCATGAAGCCTATAAAATGGTGGAGTCCCTCGGTAAAACTACAAGTTGTTTGGAACATAGTACTACTTTTCTTATGGAGAAAAACTCAAGTGAATTGATGTAAATGCTCTCTTACTGACTTGTATGTGCTTAAATTGCATAATACTATTCAGCAGAGAGCCGAGGCAGTGTGTCTCGACTGGTGGATTTGAGCTGCAGAACCAGTAGAGAACACAGCAGTTAAAAACACTCAAATTAATTTAGGTCACTGAAGATAAGAGTCTGCCGTACAATTTCCTCATCATCCCCATCTTGTTGTATACATTCCTATCTTTATATTCCAATACATAGAGAAATGTACACAAATACATAATATACTGTCATGGTAACATATTGCTTCCAACCTTGTATACATAAGGGTTCTTCCGAGAGTCTGTCAAGATGTCAAATCGTGTGTAAACATCATTGAGCAGGTTGACTATCTTGATGGCTCCCTCAGCCGAGGCGTGCTTGCTGCAGAAGGCATTGAATCCCACAATGCCACTAAAGAGGATGGTCACGTTGTCATAGCGCTTTGCCGGGACTGGCCGCTTGTGTCGCAGCTCGTTGGCAACGGACGGGGGCAGGACGGAGTAGAGCAGTCTAAAGGGAAGCGGAGAGACGAACACGTGCATTTTGAGAGAAAGTGAAGTGAACTCATGCAGCAGGAGCAATGGGCTGAGGCTGCCCAAAGTCCATCCTTTGGATCAGCGTTTTACTTGCTCACCCACCACCTTTTGGTAAATTCTTTATGCAAGCTGTTCTGAGATGGGGAGGGCGGTGTTTCTATGGTAACCAGTTAGATCATGGCTGCCTATCAAAAGCAAAAAGCCTTAAATGATGCATCAGAATCAGAGGAGGGGACCTGATAACACAGATATGCGCATGCAAATGTATTTACTGGTTTATCTGGAATATCTTTTACTATTCACACAACAGGGCGTACAAATTCCACTGGCAATCTGGTGTATTTACTGAAATACACACCAGCGTGTTTTTCTCCAAGTGTGTCAGTGAGGCACACAGACGCCCGCCCGAACAGCAACAAATACAGCATGGGGGTGAATATACATATTCATGTGTTTTCATTATCAGAAACCATACTGTTGAAACCCTCTGAAAAGCAATCACAGTGCAGCAGTGCCCTTAAATATTTAGAGAGGAGCCCTGAATTCTAATCAACGCTCTGAGGCCGAGTCATCTCCTGAGGCACTCTCAGGCTGGAGAACGACTAGAGGAATAATAATGCAACCCAACAGCAGAGCGAAAGTCTTTTCCTATGAGAAGACAGCGCTCTTAATAAAGAGCGCGTTCCACCTCCATGTTCCTCGCCAGCTGTCTCCCGCTGCTGTGCCAAATTACTAGTGTCTTCGCCATAACAAGGACTTAAAAGTAGCTCAGGCAAATATCTGCTTGGGTGTAACAATAGATTCTGACCCTAGGTGGTCCTGCCGTCCTGTAGCCTGAACACAGCTGCATGGGCCTGAGACCTGCTAGTGGTTATCCTATGCATCTCCAACATTTTTTTTTGTCTCAAATCCATCCTTAAAAGGGAATGCTTCAGGAGTCTTCTCTTTACTCTGCCTAATAGAAAAACTATTCACTCTTTGCCATTGACTTTTTCCAACAACCAAAGAATAGCAGTGTTATGTTGCAGTTATCATTGCAAATTCATGGTTGACTAACTGACAATCAATAGGCTCTGTTCGCGTACGTATGTAATTACACACAGTAATAACTGTATTACATAATTAATCGAGTCGTTTGATGTAGCTTAGGCCTGTAGCTTAGGCCTAGTGGAGGGAAAACATCTTGTAAACATTGCTATATTTGGGTGTGAGTGAAAAGCTAAGTTAATGTTTAGAAGACTCTTATTTTTGACATACCATGCATACTAGCAATTGCACAAATTATGCCACAGTCTGGATGGTTATTTACAACATATTCTTGCATCATTGAGCTCGGGGTCAAACAGACACATAGCCAGTTTTCAGGATTTGTTTTGAAACTCTATCGATGATACATCTCCTACATTAATATGTGATTATAATGCCAAGATCACTGGGTGGGGAGAGCCTCTCATTGCCTGCTGCATATGCTATATACAGTACATGCTTGGTTTGTAGGCTACACTGATGGCCAATTCAGGAAACCTAGAATAATGGTCAAACCTGTCCGTCTTCTTCTTCTCGTCCTCCAGGGCCCGGAGCGTGTGCTGCAGACGATCGGTCAAGATCTCCAGCTCCTGGGTCAGCTTGTACTCCTCGCGGAACTGCTCGCCCAGCAGCACCAGGTCCCGCGTGGCGTCGTGCAGCGGGATGTCGCTCAGGTACAGCCCTCTTCGCGTCAGATCGTCCAGGTTCATAACGCTAAGCCGCACAAAGCGGAGTACAGAAATAGAAAGAAGAAAATCAGGAAAAACAGTGAGATCATTAAGTCTCATTAGTTAATGCTGCTGACAAGACTGTTATTGGGGTTGTTTTTTTTAAACACCTGGGAATGTGTGCTTTGTGACTGTGACAATGTTTTCGGTCTGTGGGTAGGAAAGCGCAGTAGAGATTTGTTTCAAGATCTCGCTCAGTTTATTTGGCACCAACATAAATTAAACAAAAGCCAAAGTATGGACCACCGGTGCTGAAACCTTGCTGGGTTCAGTCAGTACAGTCTGTAGCCTTTCAGGCCAGGTGAACGGACACACTTCCCTGCTGCAGTCCGTGTTACTCCCAGTCACACAGAAACCCGTGGTGACAACACCGATCTGGTCCTCTGAAAAGGTCAGAGACAGTTTGCAGGGGACAAGATCTCTTGAACCCATCTCCCCTGCAGCCAACACTTCACCACAACATCTGATTGGTTTTGCAAGGGCCACAGAGGCTAATGGAGGTAGCAGCAGAAGAACCAATGCAATTTCTGCTTCAAATGACCTGCTGGCAGGTTTCTTTCTTTCTGTGTAATATACTATTTATTTATGAACGGCTATAAGAAAAATACATTGAGATAGCTAGGTGGAGTGATTGATTTAATGACTGATGGTGTTATTGCATGCAATAAATAATCTTATTGCCCTCATTCTGATTCTGAACAAGCATAGGAGAAAAAGGTTATCATGTTGACATTCATATGTCGTTTTGCACGCATCACTTATTCCCTCCCCCGTAGGCTCATTCCGGTCATAAACTGAAATCGCTAACTGTGTTTACATGGACAGAATAATCTGAACATTGCCCTTTACTTTGATTATGAGAATATTTCAATTAGGACGTTCACATGCATAGCAGAGGAAGGTTCTGCTAACATTCCTCTTTTCATGCGATCTTGCATACTGTGGTTGTTGATTGAACGGACTGTATTTCAGGTATTTCTCTAAATCCTTTGTAATCTGATGCTGCAGAAACAGCTATAAAGGCTGGATGTCAACAAACATAATAAGTGTAAACATAAACAACTCAAAACACGGTGAAGGTGTTGCAAATAGTGAGGAAAAAAATTTCTGATGCCAGTACTGAGATTTTCTTCCCATAGTGCATGAGTGCAATTCAAAATGTCAAATTTTCACATTTAAATGTTCACATGTCTTTTGTCAGTCACTGCATGAGTATTTCCATCCAGTAGCTGTACTAGCTGTACTGTATCTGAGCGCTGCACATAAACACAGTGATTGATTCTGTCGGGGCAGACGGAGCCGTGGGCCTACCTGGGTGAGCAGAGGAAAAGGATGTTCTCAGCCTCTGGCAAGTAAATCATCTGTCCCTTCAGCCTCAGACAGCTGATCTCCACCCCCGTCAGCTCGTCCTCGTTCTCCACAGTCTCCACGTTCAGCAGCCCTTCCTGTCAGGATTGCGTCACACTTATAAACACTGGAGGGTGACTCTTTTACAGCGTGTCCTCCTGTAATTATGCTACAAAAGTGGATATCAGTTCCCTCTTTATTATTAAAACTGTATATTTTTTCTTGCATGTCGCATCCTCATTATCTTTCCCCAATTATCGTCGCCCTTTGCAGAGAAAAAGTTTGGGTTCTAGGAGTCTAAACAAAAAGGCTCTGCCAGAGTACAAGTACAGAAGTTCAACTCTCCTATGCTTTTTTTTTGCCCTTAGATCTAAATTTCAAAGCCCAAATTATTTATGAGCAACTATCAAACTTCTTTTATATTCCTGCTTTGCCCTCCCGAGCTCTGGTTTGATTTATCACTGAAATCTCTGCAAATCTTTTCCACCTCCCTTCTCTCTCCTTTCTCATTTATTATTTTTTTTATTGCTTTTCTTAGAACTTGTCTATCTTGCATGATCATGCTAAGGTCACAGAAATGTTTTATTACGTGTTGTCAGGATATTCTGACGCTCGTACTGCTTACTCTTATAAGTAGAAAATAGCAAATAAGCATTATGTAAGCTGATCAATATTAATACACAAGTCTATAAAGACATTCCATCCCATACAATCAGTCCATGTTTTGATCATTTTTGTCAGTTTTTGTTTTCTGTTTTGGTGTTTTTTCCCTTCTCAGAGCAGTTTAGTTTGCTAGTATAAGGAAGACAGTGACATGATCAGCCAACAATACTGTAGAATTGGTAACAAAAACACAGTTAAAAGTTATATATATATCTACCTTGCTTCGTAGGACGAAGACGGTGTTGATGTGCGAGAGGATGCCATGAAAACTGAAGTCGATGTGAGGACGAACCAAGGAAAAAACTGAAGGGAGGTTACAGGTGCCAGGCTGGAGCTGGGGAACACAACCCAAATATGCACAGTTCAATCACATGCGATTAGATTAGAAATTGTACTTTAGTATTTCCCTTATTGCAGCATCCTGGGCGACCTTTATAACGTAGCCACCTGCTCAATTTGAGCCAGATGCAGCTTCTGCTGCATGAATAAATGTAAGCGAGTGCTGACATGATGAAATACTGTTCTGACTGGACAAACTTAGCCGATATTAGATCTTAATCCACACCTGGGGCAGCACTCGGTAAATGGCGTTTCCACACTGTGTGAGCATCAGGTCCTTGTCGAACATGAGGTGGAACGGGAACGCCTTGCAGAAGGTGTAAGGGCTGATCCGCGTCTCCTGAGTGCCGTTCTCCTCAAAACCGTCCAGGTCCTCGAAGAAAGCCTCTTCCTCCGAGTCCTTCTCCTCTATCAGGAACTTGATGTGGTCGCACTCCTCGCTTTTCTGCTGGATCACCTGCACGGGATGAAGTTATCGAATTGATTAAATTTTAATCTTGTTGTTAAAGTAAAAATGAAAACTGGGTAAAAATAAAGTTATATTGTGGCATTTTGTGACAGATTACAGTGATGAGATTAAGTGCTTAATAAAACATTTAACCCTCCCAATGTTACACTTTAATATGCTTTTCAGAAATTATGGATAAGAAGAATTTTTTACATATAGGCCTGTAATCAATCCTGAGTCTATTATTTATACAGGTGGTATTACAGAGTTAAGACAGTGCATGTTGCAATGATATTTTTCGATGGGTTTATGGGCATACGGCACACTGACGTCAAGCTGCTGTCTCTGCACACTGTTGCTGTGGCAACCGTGGCTAACATTTCCAGAAATTGGGTGTCACGTTTAGAGCGTCTGTCATTTTCTGTGTGTTTCATTACACAAAGAACATTATCCTGTCTCTGCAATGTGATTAGGTTTGATAGCAAAATGTCGCTTGCCTAGAAAATGAGGGGGAGGCTCGGCTTCTCCGGCGGATGTAGACATCTTGGCTGAATCACACATTCCACAATTACTGATAGAGATTACGAGCTCTGATTTGAGGGCTTCACATTAGCATTCAAATAATAATACAACTGATAAATAGTTGATGATGTCCAGCTGTCAAAATCTGATTAGTCTGGTTGAGCCAGATGAGCATAATTGCCAAGGTAAAAAGAATGGATCTCACTTTGAAACGATGGGGACGAATGATATAATAAAGATGTTTAGTCGAAATTCAGGCACATGAACAAAAATTGTTCCTGAAAGACTCGTGACATCCCCAAGCTTCAGACTATAACCCAGATCTAAAAATATCTTCTGAGTCACAGACATTAGCCAAAAACCATACTTCAACTCTCTGCTCCGCTCTGCACCGTTCCCAACTGGGTATTTTGGACCTAAACCATCTGATGTATCATCTTGATGTTTTCTCATGTAATGATCTCTCCCATTATTTCCTGAGACACACACACACGCGCACATGTTCTGACACACCTTTGATCCCGGCGTCACAGCAACTTAAAAGCTTCATCGAACATTGTACAGTATTTCAAAGGCAATTGGAAGGAAAGTAAAGTCATCAGCTGGGCAACGTAAACCATAAAAAACTGAATGAGGCGGGTTGTGGACGCAGCAAAAAAGCAGACCTTCATCTCAATCTCTGTTCCGTGGATTTGTTGGGCAACGGTCTTAATGATGCCGATCACAATGTCTTGGAGGCCTTCCCTCTCTGAGTAGTAGTGAAGGATCAGATTGTTCCCCTTCTCTGCATCGGTGCAGCGGAACGAAGGAGCCCTCATGCCGGGATAGATGGTGCCCAGGTGGTCGTGGAGAGCGTCCAAATTCTGAAATTCGGATCAAAGATGAGGAAAAACACATTAAATTACAACATTCCCACCCTAAATGTACACTCAGCGACACCACGCTGAGACATTTTAAGTTATATAATGACATAGCAGAACTGCACCATTACTATCCAATTCTCCTAGAGGCAAAGACTAGACAAAGCGTACCTGCAGGAATTCACGGACATTAGATCCTAAAACTCGCAAGATGGTATCATATCCCGACTCTTGGCAAAATTCAAAAAACATCTTCCCAAACATCTGCAAAATGTCTCCTGCGTTGATCTCTGAAATACAGAAAGGATTTACTGTACGCTTTACTCATCAAACAATAAATAACTCAACCAGTGATAAAAGCTCTGTTTGTTTTACACAGTATCATTTGTGCTATATAACACTATTACATGGAATTTTACTGTTTGTATCAGGATGTGATTACACTCGATGTGATTACACTCACCCCAAGTGAAGCAGGACAAAACACAATTCCAATTCTATCAAAAACAGCATGGGGACACTTACTGAGAACTTTGCTTGCAGCAGCAACAAGATCGTACGTTTTGGCGTCGTCATAAATGATTCGAACAAGGAACTGACCCCCGACGTCGAGCTGGGCCTCCCTCCTGAAACGACGTGAAGATGTTATGGAGCAGAACACTGAATCCTCAAGCAGTGATACACGGGACAACCTTTTGGGCAACTTGGCTGGGCAGCCATGCTCAGGGAGTTGACTAGGTATTGCTGCTTTAGTCACACGGGAACATTTGTTGACCGGAAACAATTGAATAACAATAACCGTATCTAACAAACTTGAGTCTCATTTGTGGCTTACTGCTGTGGGTTGTCCCAATCTATTGCCTAAATTACCACAACAACAGATAAAACGTCTCCATGAAGTGGCTTAATGTGTTGGAAGTGATAATTAAAAAAGTTAAAGTCCTGTTCCTTGCCTTGGACTGGTTGTGTGGGTCCTACATGGTTAAATAATTACACAATTCTCTTAAATCTACCGCAGTTCCCTTAGTAATTCAGCACAGAATTTTTCAATCCTCTACTTAGAGTGCACCTTGGCTGTTCATATATTTGACAAACCAACAAGCAGCCTGTTAGAAAGCCAAATGAGGTCTGATTACTATGCTGAACAGAGAAAACAAAACTGATTTGCAGGACTGACCATTTTATCAGAGCCGGTACAGCTGAGTAAACATACCAAATCCTGAAAGCCTTACAAAGAAAATAAGGACTTCATTTTTAAATTACTCAGTGCATCAAAATCTGAAAGTGGACCAAGCCTGATAAATTGCGTATTAAATAATGATGAGTTACATTTGCAGATATAATATTAAGATGCTGTGGAGCGCCAGTGTTTCTGGAGGGTAAGAAATGACCACATTCAAAACATTTGCACAAGGCAGCTGCTGCTCTGTAGGGTTTTTTTTTTTTTTTAGGTTGGGTCAAGTCTAGGGCAGTTCAGACTACAGATGAAAAACAAACTTGGACTGAGCCACATATTTCAGCATGCTGAAAAACATAGCATGTTAACATTACACTGAAAGCCGGCCCTGTGTTTCATCAGTGATGAAGACTACATGGCACTGCATCCATCCCATGTGCTGTATAGCTGAGCAAAATCGATCTGGTTACATAAGAAAAAAAAACATTTATTCTATTAAGACTGATCTGCTGTGGCACATTCTCCCTCTGTAGACGGCAAATACTACATAACTTATATATGCAATGTGCGATTTTAGGTAAGATACAGCGAAAAAACACCAGCAAACAAATATTTTCTGTCATAAATGTAGGAATGCCAATATCTAAATGTCCTAAATTATAAATATACAGTAAATACAACGTAAAATTGTTTGGGTAGAGTGCTCTAAATGTGATCATGTTATCTTCATGTTGTGGGTTATTACAATCCCATATTTCACAAGTGCCATTGTTGTTAATTTCAGTGTAATTCTGCATAATTCTGCATGAAGAGCATCACAGTGTATGGTTACAAGCAGAGTCGATCCCTGTTGGCAACACATTTCAACAGTATGGAGTGAAAGTTTGGCAGAAGGCCTGTAGTGTGTTGTAGCCTTGTTGTGCTGGGCTGTGGTGGCTGGCTGGTCAGAGAGGAGCCTGTGATACTAATAAGGACGAATAGTAAACAGAAACTCACTTGATGTCTTCCCACACTTCTGGGCCATAATTTCTCAAAACGAGGAGCTCCAAGGCGTGATTCACAAAACCGTACTGGGAAATCATGGGGGAAACAACACGGGCAACAGAGGAATATTATTTCACACAAATGGACAAAATATAATGAAACAGCCTGTAGGTGCACGCGCGCTTTGATACGCACGATCAAAAGCCTAGCCAATAAAATGCATATATTCGCATGCAGATTTTGTTCACCTGTAAATACAAACGCTACTCTACAATCATGGAAATTGTTGTATAACAGCCAAATAGTAGTCCCTGAACAGGAAATGTCAAACGCAAACACTCTGCGCCACGGAGGGAACATGCTCGGTTAAAAACATCTGAACATAACACAAGATGCTGATGTACGTACCATGACGCCGGCTGCTCCTCTCCTTCCTTATTTTTTTAAGAGATTACAGCAGTGTCTTACACAACCTTCATCGTTTGGTACAGATGCTGAGTCTCTGCGCGTCCATTCCCGTCTCTCTCCAGCCAGGAACTGACGGTGAGTCTGTCCAATAGCGGCTGCGGGAGCCCACGCGCACGTCACTTCTGACCAATGAGAACGAAGCGTGTGCTGCGCGGGGGTTGTCCCACTGATGTTGATCAACCTGAGGTCGTTTCTAATGCTTAATAAAATGTTTTATACTTTATATTTGTATACTTCACAGCTAATTCTATCTGCCACCAAAAAATACTGTAACCTAAAAAAATATGAGACAAGCAGCCATTTTTCTTAAAAGTCACTGATGCAATTACAATACCATAACCACAATAATAAAATTCTCATTTTTTTTATTGGTGTCAATAACAATAAAACAACAATAAAAGTTAATGCTGCAAATCATTTTTTATGTGTGGACATCCTATGAACAATCCTAGAAGAGACAGTAACTTCAATACAAGTCGGCTAATATCAATATTTATTGCGCTCTGATTACATTACGAATAATGTTTTTAATGATAAAAGTAAACCATTATGAGTGATAGTAGAACATTCATTGTACTCTTTTTGTGTCTTATTCTCACTGTATGCCAAAGGAGTGCTATGAAACCGATGTAATAAATATAGTATAAATAAGTGTTCAGTGAAAAAGTAAAAATAGATGACTTATATTAGGAAAATGGGTTCTTGGAATGCTTTAGACCTAATATATGTCAGTTTAAGTTATATGATATTCAAAATACAGTATATATTGTGTTGGAAACACACAGCCTTAAAGGAGCAATCACCCCAAAATCAACATAACATTTAAACCTGCTTGCTGAGGAAGAGATTATTATGGCATGTGAGTTCATATTGAGAATTTCCAAGGGAAATTAATAGAAAAGATAAAGGTAGCGACAAAAAGCTCACTTATGTTTGAAAACTAAAGTCTCTGATCCTGCCTATAGTTCCCAAAACAGGCACCTGAATCTCCGTCACTTCAATTCACAAAAAGGGGAGGAGGGAATCCTGAACGAGACCGAAATCTCCCTAAATCTATAAGAAACCAGATCACTTTCTTCAGCTTTTCCAGATTATTTGTAATGAAATTCTACTTTGAAACTTGTGAAGCCAGTTCTGTATTTGGCTTGACTTTTCCTTTCATAACATCAGACCAGTAGACATTATTCTTGGGAGATGTGAATGGACCTTTCTGGTATAACACAATCTGACAGAAGGAGCCACAGGTTTTAACAACATAACACTGTTTGAGAAAGCATCCAGCGAGCATTGCTGTATCATATATACATATACTATTCAAATTTCATTACAGAGCTGCAAATAATCAAAGACACTGACAACTGACTTGCTTTAAATGACTTGCTTATGCTCTTTTTGACCACTTTATATGCATGTTTCATTGATTTTATTCCTCTTAAATCAATCAAATTCATTAAACCGTCCCAAAAACGGCCTCTCTCATTGACATGCTCTGTATTGCAACTCAGCAAAGAAAACTATTTTTCATAATTCATCTATTTCAAGAGATAGAAGACCCATTCTGGAAGGAAAATGAAGTAAATGTGACCAGTGATTCTCTCTACTAAAACTGGTCACATGGTTCATTGTACAGGGACGAGACTCCAACTGTTGACAACAAACTGACGTCTCTGTAAATGTAAGCAGCTGTCAAGAGTTTGATTGTTAGACCAACATCTTCAATGTCTAGACAATCCATACCAAATTATACAAGGTGTTTACACTGTATTTCACGCGATAGGTTTATGTTTTCTCAGGCATGACGTTAGCGGCGCTGTGGCCACTTCACTTCGTTTCAGAGTCATTCGTCGTGTTGAAGGAGCGACTATCAAAAGCCTCCAAAAAGTAACAAACACCAGGGATATCTGCGGGGAAGTTGGCCGGAAGCTCCTGTCTGGTCCTGGGAATGAAGACAAACTCTGGCCAGTCTTTCAGCAACCTGGGACAAAGAGCGCACAAATAAAGCATGAATCTAAAAATAATAATAATAATAATAATATGGGAACTTATTTGACACAAGAGGGAACACAGTGCTATGTTAAAACTTAGGTTTCCTGTGTGGAACAAACATGCACAGTATGTTTTTTCTCTCTGGAACAATTTGCTCTTGGAAACAAAAGGTAACATCATAGATCATTTTAACATCTCCTTGTTTGTAAGAGCTTGAGTCATATGAAATGTTTTGAAAGGAGAGTGAAGAGTCGGTTTAAGATGCTGTTCTGTTTGTGATAATAATAAGAAAAGTGCAATAGCATCCTGCACTAGTACACACATACTGTATATTATACTAGCATTGTGTAGTAACAGCAATCTCTTGGTTAAAGGGGCATGGGCTAGATAATGTATGGAGTGTTACTTCACCTGTGGGTTGTGGGGCTGATGTTGATTTTTCTAGGTTGGCTACAAGATTCAAACTTGTTTGCCAGCGTGACATTGTTGCCAAAGAGGCAGTAGCGTGGCATCTTCACACCGACTACACCAGCAAGCACCGAACCAGTGTGGAGGCCGATCCGCATCTGGAAAACAACAACAAAGATGCAACATTCAACATGAATCAGGCTTCTATTGTTCTGGTTTTTCTCATCCATTGTATGTATTGAAGCAAGTGGAATTCAAGGACAGCCTTGCTTTCCACTGTGATTTATTCTTTTTAAACATATATCATTGTCCATATCTGTGTTATGTAACTGCTTTCTGTCATTTGTGTTGTCTGTTGTCTTCTCTGCATCAAGTGAGCGCCTGAACAAGTTTCTTTGAAAGTTTTCTGTAGTTACCCTGTGAGATTTAGACATTGTATATTTCAAGTTTGCTGTGGTGCAAGAAAAATCAGTTACCAGATCTAAATATTTAGCATTTCTTGTGTTTAGCTTTCAATTTGGTTGATTTTATCATAATTAACATGCTCAGTCACAACATAGAGACATGATTTTCTTTATGTATTCAGTGGTGGATGTTATTACAGTAAGTTTTCTATACATGTGATGGGTTTCATTCCAAGACATATATCCAGTTTGGAAAAAAATTGTGGACAATCAATATTTCAAAACAGAGATCACACTATCAATCAAAAACTATTTTATAAGCAAAGGTCTCAGGACGACTCATAACTTTCATAGTAACTCATTTACTTTCATTACAACAACCATTTTATTACAGTTGGCATCAATCCTTTTCAAATCGTTGCTATCTTGTTTTGAATGGAAACCCTCCATATAAAAATAGTGCAATACATTTGTAATTCATTACCTCATCAAGTTGAATAATGAGTGTTTGAGTAAGTAATGCTTGACTCTCACCTGTATTGGCTCCCCAGTTGGCGTCCTGACCTCATCTGAAAGCTCCATCATCTGTAAGGCCATGAGTGCAATTTGGACGGCGTGAGTGTCGCTCTCCTTGTGCAAGCCACCGGCTACACAATAAGCATCACCGATGGTCTCCACCTGAACAGAGCGGAGGATTCTGTAAATTATTTCTGTGTTGGCAACTGAAGCACTAAAAAGATTTTCAGAAGCATGTCTGTGACAGCTGCCTCAGTGTGTTCAAAGCACAAAGTTTAGTTTACCTAGGACGTGTCATTTTATTAAAAATTTGCTATGCCAAAAGTCCTTGTGAACAGTAAGACCAGTCTGTTCACCTGTTTTTCAGACTGCAGTAGAAACGAAAGAGCGAAAAGCGAGGAATAATAAAACTAAAAGATTATAATAGTACTTGACCCCTGGCCATCTTGAACAAATTACTAAAAAGTCCAAAATGTGCTTGCTGTTTTTTTTTACTTCTCGCATGTAAATCCAGACAGGAGAGCACTCAACAGATGTGTGGCAGAGACAAAGCAAAACTATTTTTAGGCACATATGTGGAGTGGAAACAGGGTCCCGAAGGAACCTCTGACTTCCTAGTGTTTTACAAGATATTTGTCAAACATGCTGCTCTCTGTGTTATGCTTCCATGACACTCTGATTACATTAGCCAACCTCCCTGTAGATTAGGAGCAGTTGGCAGAGAGCGTGGTGGCTGGTTGAGCTACAGCCACAGTCTGTCCTGAAACACATGTAAATCAGTTGACCTTATATGCCTCTAGTACCTACTATACACTGAATTACTCATCCTTCTGCTGTCAAAGAAATGCATTTCTATTTTTGATCAGTTTGTTCGGTCAACTGCTGTGGTTTTACACTTTTTTATACAAAACACTTCATGGACAGTTTTGCAAATATACTCCTTCTCCATGAGCACAGAGCTTGGCCTGGATTAAGACAAAACTTTAATGATGTTAACCACATTAAAAGCTACAATTAATTAATTAAAAGTGAAAGTTTTGGTGTGTTTAAGTGAGCTACAGGTTTTTCAATAATTTTTCTGTAATCCAAAGTGAATATATTACAAGGAAATGTTGTTCAAGGAGGCAAAATGTCCAGAAGATATTGGCAGCTTCTCTCAAACTGTAAATTAAAAAAATCCTGAAATGTTAAATCTAATGTAGTATTGCACTAATGATGAAGCTCACTGCCATAAAAAAGCACAATAGTTCAACTTCTGATTCCAAGATTGTTCAACTATTGACATTGCTTAATTCGTTAAAATGAAAACATTTTTATTCCCTTACTGCTGGACATAATATGAGCCTGATAAAAGACTGTCAGTACACCTAAATATGACATTTAAATAAATGGTTTGTTTACATTTACATTTTTTGTAAGAATGTGAAGAAAACTGACTAATTTGAACTTTGAAGATCTGAAAGTGGCAAATAGATTAATTTCCATTAAAAATGCTGGACTGTTGCTTTAGCTAAAAAAAAAAAAAGCTGTTAAATTCAACATCTGCTTCAGCCAATAGCTTTAAAACCAAAGCTCAAATAAGCCCTTGAACTAACCTACCTTATAAACATCAAGCTCTCCACACTGGTGGTCAAACCTGGTGTACAGCTCGTTCAGCATGGTGACCACCTGCATTGGGGTGCAGCGTGAGCACACAGCCGTGAAGCCCACGAGGTCAGAGAACAGCATCGTCACATGGTCAAACTTCTTGGCCTGGACCGTCTGGCCCTGCCACAGCTGCTGAGCCACAGTGCCGGGGAAGATGGTGAAGAGGAGGTCCACCGTCTTCTTCTTCTCCTCCTCCAGTGCTTGATGAGCATGCTCCAAGGCGGCCTTAGCTTTCCCCAGACGCTTCTTCAGACCATCCTGGGCTTTGGCCTGCTCACCGACCAGGACGACGTCACGCAACGCATTATGAACAGGGATGTCTGACAGGTAGAGGCCGCGGCCGGTTAGCTCCTCCAGCTTGTCCACACAAGGAGAGCCCAAGAACAAGACGGCATTGGACTCAGGAACGTAGATCATCTGGCCTTTCAGGTCCATCAGCTGAAAGGACAAATCAGTTGATGAGAACTAAAGAGAAGTTCTGTTAACACATTGTTAGAATCATATACATACTGTCCTTACACACATGGTCAATAGCTTTGACAGATTTTTGACAGTGGATTCATTGGATTTAACATCTAACGTCCTGGGACAAGATTCTCATATTATCTTTTAGTACAATTTTACCACGGCGAAACCGCAAATCTTCAAAAAAAAATTCACAAAGTAAGAAAATAATGGTTACTTTTCATTGGCACCAATGCAAAAGTGTGCATTTCTGAAGTTATACAGCTCGTTTTTAACAACTTGCAAATGCACAAAGAGTCATGGAACTCACTCAACACATAAATACAATGAAAACTTTCAATTGAAGTAAGAAAAATAAAAGCAAAATTTCATTTTGCATCATAGTGTGTTTAACATAACAATAGCAGCTGGGTAAAAAATTGGCCATGGATAGCAGTATCATTTTGAATATTAGAAAATACTTAAATGGAACACTTCTGTTAAAGTTCCACAATCCTGTTTGTGCTAAACAAGATGTTAAGTAATCCATTTAATCACCTGTTTTATCTGAACTCTGTTGCTGCTAAAGGTACAACTACCACTGGGCAACGAGTAAATCGTCAGAATAATCACTGGACGCATTTTTGATTGAATGTCAATATTCATTATACAATCACCATGTTTATTCACTGATACTTTTTTCTCATCATGGCGACCAATCCTGTGCACCCTTACATAAATAGCACGAGCATCGTTGTGCCTTTGATGGATAAAGCGGTTTGACATTTGCCTCTAATCTCCTCTGGGGGTATAATGTTGATCTCTACCTCAAGCGGGGAATGCCACTAATAAGCCCTACCCTACTGCCTATAAACTGCCTGATTTTTTTTGTTTTTTTCTCTGTCTTACCTGATTTAATATCACATCAACATTTGGAAGACCTTTTACACCTCATTAGTCACTGATGTCTGATGTATTCAGGTTATATCTCACAGATACAGAACCTACCTTCCCTGTGTTATCTGTGGTGGAAACTCCATGCTTGATCCGAATGATAAACTGGGTGTTTAGCATGGTCAGGATACCTTGAAAGGTGCATTTGATTTGGGGAGAGACAATAGAGAAGTGCTCTTGGAAGGCAGCAGGCCGCCTCAGTCCATCCTTCCTGGGCAATCTCTTCCTGAGCCCATGTCCTATTTGTAGCAAGACCAAGTCCTGGTCCAGGAACAAATGGAAAGGGAAGATGGTGGAGAACAGAGAGGTAGGAAGGGTCCCGGCTGAGGTGGCCCGGAGGGGGCTGGGGCTCAGATTTTTAGCATCCTTTACTACTACTGTGTAGAGAAGACTGGGCTGTGGGCTGGACTGCAAGATGGTGTCCTTGGCACCACGGGGGTCCATCAACACATCCACAGTGGTGTGATACAGCAGCCGCGCAGCAGCTTTGATGACTCCAGGGAAGAAGAGCTCAGTGGTCGGTTGGGGGTTGAAGTAGTAGACAGTAAGCAGACCCGGATCCTTGTCTAAGCACAGCACCGAGGGTTCGTTTACACAATCCGCTCTGTCCGGGTTGGGCAGCGTGCTGCTCTGTTTCAACAAGACATTGAAGCTGTTGAGGAAGTCATGAAGAGCTCCCCCCACCACCCGCAAAACTTGCCCGTCCTCCTCATAACACATTTTGAAGAGCTCCTCGCCAAGGGCGACTTTCAAAGCATCCATTTTGATAGCTGGTGGACACATGGAGGGAAGAGGTGAAGAGGTGGGGGGCACATGATCAATTTCTTAAAATGACATTGAAATATTTTGTAATATGCAACTTGTCTTGCAACTCAGCATTACCTGTTTTGATAGAGTAAGCGTTCATTATCTCCAGTAAATGCTCTGGTTTATCAGCACAACCTTGATAGTCTGTACAGCACATTGTTGGACTGGAAACACAACAAATATTGCGGTCATACACATAACCTTCAGCATATTTTCTATTACTCAGTGGCCAATGGAATCATTGAAATTCCTGAAAAAAATCATGCACAACGTTTTGCCGAAGCATGAAATGTTATCATTTCACACTATAGTCATTGTTATTTTCAGAAGATTTGTGAGGGATTTATCTTCAGGTATCCATAGCTAATTTCTATATTTGAGACTGTATCACATCAATAACATTGTTATTGTTGTTATCATTTTTCATAGTAGTAGCAGAAGTAGTAAGTAGGTAATTGTAGTTACAGTAGTAGCAGCAGTATTAGCAGATTTGTAAGGGATTTATCTCCAGGTAGTAAAACAGCATATTTGAGGTTGTATCTATATCATCATGTTATTTGTAGTAATAGTAGTTGTATTAGTAGTGGTAGCAGTAGTAGTAATTGTGGTAGAAGTAGTAGTAGTAGGCAGGCCTACTTGTAGTGCGAGTACCAGTAACAGGCAGGTTGTTGTTGATGATGTACTGTAGTGGTAGTAGCAGCATTAAAACAAATCTCACCTTTCATCATCCCTGGTGTGTGACAGTCTCATCATTCTTTGGAGGGCAGTGTGCAGTCTCTGAAACTGCATGACAAAGTGTCCAGCAAGTTAAAAGCTACTAGCAAGAAAATACCTAAGCAACCATTTCCATTATTGTCATTATTAATAAAATAATGAAACAGGAATAGATTAGATTAAAGCTTCAGCGTATTTTATCTCAAGTGGACGAAGAGGAACGACAGGCTAAAACTAAGGCAGGCGAGTCTGACATCTTGCAGAGTCGAGATGCGCTGAGTTTTCCATACAATCTTGATCAAACATATTTATGTGACACAAATATTTAAAACAGGATACCTAATAAAGGCTGGGTAATAAATGTGATTTTCAAACTCACCTCGGGGCATGCCAATTTTCGGATGCTCTCCCCAAGTGTGTGAAGGTTAACTTTGGCTCTGCTTCTTTTCTGTCGAGGTAGACCCTCACCTATTTTTCCATGCACGTCCTTAGAAATAGGCAGTATATCCGCGGCGTCACTTGCGCGCTCCTCAAAGTCTCGGGGCTCGTTGTGTTTGGCGCTGCTAGAGAACGGACACTCTCCGGATATTTTCAGTTCTTTCAATTTTGCGCAAAACATCTTAGTGTTGTGGTCTCTGTGACTTTCCTCTATCTCATTTCACAGGAGGGATAATCCTAGGCGAGCAACTGCGGTGTCTGGGAGAAATTCCATCATCTGCTGTGCTCATCCAGTGTGCCTTCCTCCCTCCCTGCACGCATCCAGCTGATTCAAACGATCAGCACCAAAGCTAGAAGCCACATACAATATTCATTGAAAACTACATGTGCAAATGATGACAGGGAGCTATCATTATCAAAAAGCCAATGAGAAGCTGGAGAAAAAACACCAGTGGGCCAATCCATGCGCAAGTAGGGCTGGTGTAGCCGAGCGACCTATCAGCTGCAGAATGAGAAATTCTTTCCAGGCGACTTCACGCATGCAATGGACCTTTATAGATCAGCTTTAGGATAGGGTCCCATGACATGAAATTATTTTCCCCATAACGAATTATCACTATATAGAATCCCTATAATATGCATAGGAACTTGTAGAGTGCCTGTGATGCTCAATGGGGAGTTTATAGTGACCCCTATTTTTTTTTTAATCCCCTATGGCTTCACTTTGATATTCCTATTACATTCCTACAGAATATTACAGTTTACTCCCTGTGATAACTTTGAAGTGAAAACCAACCCCCAAGCCATGCAGCCTCTTCACATTTGCCCACATTCTGTCTGTCTGTCATCTGGCAAACATCTGGCAAAAATTCAATCTCATATAAGCTACATATTTACTATTAACACACTTTCCACAGTATCAATGTTTCTGTTGCAGAATCAAGGTTGTCTGGCACTTTCTGTCTTCATAGATATCACAGAATAGAGCACACACCAGTCTGATGATGTGACCTTGGTCGAAAACAGTGTGAGAGCGTGCACATAAAGTGAATCAAATGTGTTTTCTCCAGGAACTCTCAGGAAAAGAGATTCGGTGATGAGTAACTCTGCTGTGCTCTGTCTCAACTCTTCAAAATTCATGTCAAAATTTGATGTTACTGGCCGCAATAGAGCTGGCCTTGAATTGTCTGGAAAGAGCAATTCCATCGTCTAACATAACATATTTCAGAGCTTAAATAATAGAAAATATTGTCACTTGGGAGCTTTTGTCAGCTCTCTTGGGGTAACATTTGACCAGCATGCTGCTTATGTTAGCTGTCTGAAAAATAAGGGGAGGAGGGGAATACTTTCATAGGGCTGCAGGCTTGTGCGTGTGTGTGTGCGTGCGTGCGTGCGTGCGTGCGGGCGTGCGTGCGAGTGTGCGTGTGTGCATGTGTGTGTGTGGGCTTCAGAGGGGTGAGGGACGAGATGACTTGGG
>OMOV01018925.1:5071-28400 GCA_900312565.1 Beryx splendens
GTGGAGATGATGTTCACATCGTTTTTCTCTCCACACGCTCCCACACACACACACACACACACACACACACACACACACACACACACACACACACACACACACACACACACACACACACACCTGATGTTGGTGAAGATCAAATGTCTCTGTACGTCATCATGCAAACTCAACTGTGTGTTCTGTTTCAGATGGACAACTATGCTCAGCAGGAGTTGGCTGATCTCTTTGGGAAATACAACGTCAAGTCTCCCTCCACAGGAAATGACCTCACACCTCCCACCTCTTTCAACCTGATGTTCCAGACATCCATTGGGCCAGGGGGGAACATGCCCGGGTACTGATCAACACAACACAACAACAACATCTGT
Organism: Beryx splendens; assembly: GCA_900312565.1. NCBI lineage: Eukaryota > Metazoa > Chordata > Actinopteri > Beryciformes > Berycidae > Beryx > Beryx splendens. The sequence goes on from OMOV01018925.1 coordinate 5,440, forward strand.
GCACACTGCAATACAAGCGTCTCGACATTGTGTCAACTAATTCTTACTCTACAGCTATCTGAGGCCTGAAACAGCCCAGGGAATGTTCCTCAACTTCAAGCGCTTATTGGAGTTTAACCAAGGCAAGCTTCCCTTTGGTGCTGCTCAGATCGGCAACTCCTTCAGGAATGAGATCTCTCCCCGCTCTGGACTCATTCGTGTTAGGTAGTCAGAATCTCCACATCCTTAATTTCACTAATCTGCAAATGTTGAGCCGTAAACTCTGTTATGTGTTTATCACCTAATGAATATACAATTAGACTTTATCTTCTCCTCGCTGCACTTGCTGCAGAGAGTTCACCATGGCTGAGATTGAGCACTTTGTGGATCCAGCTGAGAAGGTCCACCCTAAGTTCTCTAATGTGGCTGACCTAGATATCATCCTGTACTCCTCCAAGGCCCAGACCAGCGGCCAGTCTGCCCAGATCATGAGGCTGGGGGATGCTGTGGAGCAGGTAAGGATCACCTTATACACTTTGATACTGGGACTGGGTTTATCCTTAGTGCTAAAATCATCTGTGGTCCATGTGGAGACGACCACTGACACAAATGTTACAACTGATAATGGAATAACTTCCAATTAGCAAAATTAACCATTAACGTAATAACAATTGGCAGGTAATTTCCCAACTTTTCCCTGTCAATGTATTAGTGGGTATCACTGCATTAATGGGAAGACTAAAATGTTCAGTTTTTAAAAATGTAATCATTAAACTAGTAATAGTTGAAATTTAATACATAACTGACATCTATTCACACACTTTTTAAAAAACAAATTTTAAAAATGGAAGAATATGTATGGAAGAAGTCTTTGGTACATCGTCAAATCAAAGAGCTTTATAATTATACATTATATTAGTATTTTATATATAAAACCCAATAATGTAATAATTATGTTAACAGGAAAAAACAATACTTTTACCATTACATCAATGGGATTGTTACACTATTAAATTCATAAATTATTATTACATTAATGGGAAGTTATTGCATTAACAGTTGCAACAACAAACATGATCTTAATGTTGTCAGTCAGACTTATTTTACAGACTGTGATCGTGATGCCTTCTGTGATGACATGTTACTGAGCACATACAAAATCCCCGTTGTGTCTGCTGCAGGGAGTGATCAACAATTCTGTCCTGGGTTACTTCATTGGAAGAATCTACCTGTATCTGATCAAAGTGGGGCTGTCCAAAGATAAAGTGCGTTTCCGTCAGCACATGGACAATGAGATGGCCCACTACGCCTGTGACTGCTGGGATGCTGAGTCCAAAACCTCCTATGTAAATCGACTCTATTTTTATCCTCACGTTTAAACTTAACAGTCTGAAACAGTGCACAGAAATCCACCTACTTCACCCTCATCAACAGCTCTTATTCCCCCTCAGGGCTGGATTGAGATTGTGGGCTGCGCTGACCGCTCTTGCTATGATCTCTCATGCCACTCCAGAGCCACCAGGGTCCCTCTAGTGGCCGAAAAACCACTGAAACAACCCATATCCTTCTACACGCACAATCTACCACAATGTTATCTTAATCTTACTGTGTACGTCTACTGGCTGCGATGGTGAAATGTCCATTGCTTCTTTACCGTTTCCTACAAGTTGTGAATATGGCCTGGCTTGCACTCAGCTGAATTCCTCTGTCCATCTCCTTAACTTCTTCACACAAAGTTGTAAATGTGGTCCAGTTCGAGCCCAACAAGGGAGCCATAGGCATGGCCTACAAGAAGGATGCCAAGCTGATTCTGGAGTACCTGGCTATCTGTGATGAATGCTACATTACAGATCAGGAGAAGCTGCTCAGTGAAACTGGGTAATTATTGACTGCAGTGGTTCAACAAAGTTCCATAATGTTTATGTATGTTGTATGTATGGAGTTCATTTGGAGATGTTGTGTACATTTCTCCAGGGAGTTCGCCGTCGAGACAGAGGGCAAGTCTTTCAAACTCAACAAAGACATGGTCAGCGTGAAGAGGTTCCAGAAAACCCTGCACGGTAAGAGACAGACGTCAAACCTGGCCTTAGAGCTGTGGAGGAGAGTAGCGTCTTGTTCTTGTGGGAAAACAACCACCTCTGTTTTCCCACAGTGGAGGAGATTGTTCCCAATGTAATCGAGCCCTCCTTTGGCATCGGCAGGATCATGTACTCTATCTTCGAGCACTCATTCCGTGTCCGGGAAGGTGATGAACAGAGGACGGTAGGATGGCTTTGAAGCAATGACATGCTGTCCATGCAGTCACTTCTTGCAGGAGAAATTATTAGTTCTTATTTTACACTTATTCTCCTTTAGATTCTTTCTTTACACTAAGAGAAATGTACCATAAACATGAAAATGTTTGATGTAATTAATAATCTATGTTTTGAATGCATTACCAGTCTTTTTAATTGAATATGACTTACCTGTTCTCCAGTATTTCAGCTTTCCCGCCACTGTAGCTCCGTACAAATGTTCCGTCCTTCCTTTGAGCCAAAACCAGGAATTCATGCCTTTTGTCCGGGAGCTATGTGAGTATTATGTGTCCATTTTCAGATTTCAATACAATATTATTCAGTTTAAATGTTAGTATTCTTATATAAATAATCTAATGAACATTTACCTTGTTTGTCTTCAGATGTTATGCCTTCAAAATGTATTAAAACTGATTACTCTGTTCATTTCTTTCTTCTTTCAGCCGAGGCGTTGACCAGAAACGGCGTGTCTCACAAAGTGGATGACTCCTCAGGATCCATCGGGAGGCGCTATGCCAGGACAGATGAGATCGGAGTGGCCTTTGGCATCACCATCGACTTTGACACAGTGAACAAGACGCCCCACACAGCCACTCTAAGAGACCGGGACTCCATGACACAGATTAGGGCAGAGGTAGAGCGTTCAAACATGTTAGCTATAAACCACAACATATATGACTTGTACTGTGTCATGTCTGTCGCTACTGAATATACATCGCTTTATCGTAGTAATTTACTCTATTATATTATCCACAGGTCAGTGATTTGCCAGGAATTGTTCGAGATCTGGCCAACGGCACCTTGATGTGGGCTGAGGTGGAGAGCAAGTACCCCATCTTTGGGGGGCAAGAGACCAGCAAGAAGGAGTAAACAAACTGGGACTCACAAGCTTACTTTAACTCTCAGGACCACATTTTTCAATCAAGCTTTTACATTTAAGTGCAGTGATATTGATAAACAGCATTTTTGTTTCTGATTTTATTAATTTTTTACATATGAAGCCATGTAATTTCAATGGGAATTGTTTACATTCAGAAAGATAACTAATGGGTGTTTATGCAGCTGATAGAGTATTCATTCCAGGTATCGTATCTCTATCTCTAGGTCTATTTAGACATTTATTGCAGATAATGCATGCAGCAGCAACATCTGACAGCAGGGGATTTGAACGTGTCTTGTAGCAACGTGTCTTCTGGTCTGGAGGGAAAACTCAACCACTCCTAAACATGCTGGAGGAATAACACAGTCCCCTGTGGCCTGCTGTCTCCAACGGTATTATTATCATCTCCTGCGCAGCTCTCTCTTAACAACTCCCAGTGGATCTGTACTGCTGATAGGCCGACTCGCAAAAGCAGAAAACACATGAGCACAATTACATTGGGCTTGTGTTTGTGTGATTCCATACATTTAGATCTGTGTTTGGCTGCATAATGCTGCGTGTCAAACAAAATTGTCTTGTTCTGACCTACAGAAAATACTGTGGGCCACACTGTGGGCTTAGATCGATCTTTTCAGAGGTTTCAAATAAAGCACACGTTTGTCTTTTCTTTGTTTGAACAGTCACACTGCTATTTGTGCATTTTTATGGGTAGGATTGTTTTGTCTGACCAGCTGCAATAAATAAGACGTCTTACTGCATTTCACTGTATTGTATTTTGTGTTGTTGTCACTAGTCGGCACTGCATGTTGTTTCGCAGCTCAGTTTGCCTTATAGAATTTGAGGCATGGACATTTGGCTACAGCTCAAAATTGCAACAGGCTTAGACCCTCCAAAAACAGATCTGGCAACCAGGAATATGGAAAATAACAATAGAAAATTAGGGTCTCTCAATTTAAAACACTGCATATTAAATGAAAAAGTAGAGATAATTGCACAGAAGCACAAAATGCAGATTGAATTGTAATGGGCTACCACTGAAATTCAATGGAAAGAGCAAGTTTGCATTTGGTTTGCTTTGTATTCTGTGCAAAGAGGATCTCTTTCAGGATACTGATTCACCTGTCAGTGAACCACAAACAGTCCTATATACAAATAAAAGCAGAGCAAATAATGCAGTAGACCAAAGTAGCCTAAAGCCAGTTTGATTTTACTGAAGACACGAAGCCACCTCCACAATTAAGGAAAAAGTGAAAATGACGAAAACAGCGAAATTCATTGATTTCAAGTCAAACGCCTTTGAGTCCATTTCCCCCCCAACGATTCTGCCTCAGAAACCAAGGAGCTTCTCCACAGGTGAACCTGCGCTTTCCCGGAAGTCATCAACCTGTAAGGAGCCTAATGCTGAGCCGCATGGTGCCTTGAGCAACGTTACATTAGTTAAATACAGTGATGTCTGCTAAATAAAAAGGTGGGTAAACTATGACCATCACTAGGCGAGCAACCAATTTTTTTTTTAAACTATTACATTGGTAGAAGGCCATTAATTCACGCTTAATGTGATTTACCTGAAGGTTTATGTCAGGAATTAGTCCGCACACAAAAAGCTGGTTAAAGTGAGTTTAGGTGGGTTTACCCGCTGCTGCATCCTCTGGGAAACGTATTTTACAGCTTACAGTGTGTTACAACAATAACAGACACCCAAATAGCGCGTAGTCTTATTTGATGTCGTTCCGCCCCCTCTGTGTCAATGGTCAAAGTATAAATACATGTCACCTTTACCCGGAGCGGAGCAGCTCCCTCTCAGGGAGTCAGTGGGACCCGCAGCCCACCCCTTCTCTTCTCTTCTCTTCAGATGCACAGCGGATACAGTAGAGCGCCTTTTCCCACCCACGCTTTCTTTAATATCCCATGAATAATATATTTTTATTTTGACGGGACTGAATAAACTGGTTTGTTAAGCAACTTCTTCGGGTTGGCAACTCACTGCATTGCTGCGCTCAAGGTCAGTATCACAACAGGTGCTGCTGAGGACAGACTGAAGTGCATGACCGGGTGGCATTTCAGCTTCATCTCAGTCGGACTTTGTGGGAGAGGAGATTTTACACTGTAGCTAATATAGTTATTTCACTCACAGTCATCCGTGTCAGTGCTGTTGCCCAGAGAACTGACAGACTGTGAAGTTTGGTTGGTAAATTCCAAAAGCAAGTTGTTTTTAGTGTTTAACATGGATAGGAACCATCTAATGAATTCATGTGGTCAATGGAAAGAAGGTGTTTGGTTAAAAATAGCAGGCAGCTGTACTTTATAGATGCTTTCACCCCTCTGAATTCTAATTAATGGAAACTTTTGCCCGTTTGCCCTGATACTGTGATTCTTGATAATCATTTGAAAGGTGTCAAGCAGGCCAGACAGATTAAAATTCCCAAATGATAATGGCTTAAAATCATCTGTTAGACAGAGACTTGCAAAACACAAGATAAGAGTTATTCTGTGTAGGCTGAATGCAAAACAGAAAATGACAGCTTACAAAATAAATCTATATATATAGGCTAAAACTACAAATAAATAATGTTGATCACAACATTTATGGCTTAAACAGAATAAGCCATGCTAAGTACAGTAGGTCACATGTGACACTAAATGAATTGAACCTTGAATGATAGACAAGTCTATATTTAGTTACTGCTAAAACAGATCTGTCTCTGATTGAAATATTGAAATGGTAACATTACACCTCGCCTTTTACTTTTTTAGCTGTAACTAGTCCAGGACAAATTGCCAGCCATAGTGTAGATAGCCATTGTGGCTATCTACCCTTTCTCCTGTTATAGTGAGTGTGACCAAAAGGTTCAGTGTAAAAGATATGATCAGGTGAGAGAAGTGTCTGAAAGAGTGAAGAGGTGATAACATTGTGTGAGGCATCGTGATATGTTTAGCTGTAGCTGGAGTAAAGTAGTCCTGATGTACTGTAATGGCATTTGCTGTTCCCATTTGTAAATGATTTTTCAACACACTGAGACATCGTCATGGTCAGTTTAGACATCTGACGTCTTCTTGGTCAACACATTTCGGTCGACAGATAAGGCGTTCACTGGTCGGAGGTCGGTGCGGTGTGTTCAGGAGCGTCCTGAGCTGCGGCTGTCTGTGGTACCATGGGGGTCAAGGCTGCCCTTCCCAAGTATGAGATCTATTTCTACAACACGGTGCTGTGTCTGGCCATGTTCTGGGCCGCCAGCTGGATCTCTGAGGTGTCCAGTTGTGAGTATGAGGAATCGCACAGACACACAAGCACACACACGCACATGCATATACACGCATACACAGAATTTGCTTTGTCTATGAACTTATTGAACTTACTTTTCCAATGTTGGATTTCCATTTCAGTGGAGATATTGGTTTAAACAAGGAGAATGATTGAAAATGAATGAATAAAACATGTCAGTAGCAAGCAGTTACCTATCAGTGCATTGGTTTACCCTGGCAGTTGTGATCCTGATGCTGCAGCGTGAGTTATATCTGCCCACCGGCCATCAGTAGTGCAGTCACACGCAGACAACACACTGTGCGGAACATATAGTGCAATCTATTTCATGGGCAGTTTGCTCTGTGAAGCAGTCGCTGATGTGGACCTGCTGTGCTGTGTTGTCTTGGGGGGAGAAGGCAGGGGGGCGTTTCAGTGTGTGAAGGCCAAGAGTGGGAGCTATGCAGACCACGCAGAGCAGAGCAGGTGTCTGTATTAATACCACAGAGCGGAGGAAGAAAATAGGATTGTGTGTTCGCCCTGCATTTATTGTGAGTCTGTCACCCGTAACAAAGACACCCACATCTGCATTCAAGGACAAGAAGAAGAAAATGAGATCGATAGAAAATGTGTTTTAAATAAAGTGACATGTAAAAGTAAAGAAAAGGCTTCTGTTTTGGATGTACCAGCAAAGAGCTCCTTTTGTTGCCTGTTCTGTTGCAGTTTTGCATCAAACACTGTATACTGTGTAAGAGTCAGTAAGCACAACAAACTGAACAACAGGCACGTCAAGTTTCTTTAGGTCTTTGTCATTTATATATTTATTTACCCGCAGTTGTTTTTTTAATCTCTTCTCCTTTTGTCTTGTTCCAGCCAATATAAACAGAAAGACCTTCAAATCCAGCGTGAAGCCAGGATGGTACTACTTTGGGAGGAGAATGGTGAGAGTGCCGGGGACTTTCGTCAAGCTGCATTCCATTGATACACAAATGCTGGTTCTAAACTTTGCGAATGCTCATTGATCTGCAGGACACGGCTGATTTTGAGTGGGTGATGTGGTTTTCCACATTCAAAGCGCACATCCTGTTCGCTCTCTCTGGCCATGTGCTGTTTGCCAAGATCTGCACCATGCTGGCTCCACAGGTGCTTCTACTGATTGATTGATTGATTGATTAATTGATTGAGTTAACTGGTTGATTTGTTGTTTGACTGACTGACTGACTGACTGACTGACTGACTGATTGATTGAGTTGTTGACTGATTGATTGATTGATTGATTGATTGATTGATTGATTGATTGATTGGTTGGTTTTGACTGTGTAAAAATGTGTGCACAAACCTGCTCCAGGCAGATAAATATAGTATATAATGTGTAAGACTATAGTAATAGTGGTGAAAATAGTATATTCATGTTGTTAAATGATATTTGTTATAAGGTTTAATGACCAGAGCAATACATTGTGTCAGTCACTATGAAATCAAAGAAGGTACAGATAGTCTACCATGATGAATTTCGAGCTCTCTAATCTACAAGATGACATAATGTGTTATGAATACTTATGATGTTTGAAATCCCCTTTGTCACCATTTATTTTTACTACATTGGACAGTAGCTTTTTATATCATTAGCTAAACAGTAAATGATGAATGGGACCAGGTGGAAAGGAAGAGACTGAGGGAGAAAGACTGAGTGAGAGCGAGATGGAGGGATGAATAGAGAGAGAGAGGGAGAGAGTTATATGTGAAAGTTTGGTTTGGCTAGCATCACTGGACCATGTGTCATGTGTCAGCGGAGTCTCCTAATGTGAAAGACAATCCTTTAGTGTGTAATTCTGTCTCAAAATAGCCAGCCTGTGTTGCTTTGTGTATATACAAACATATTTTTCATGTTGTTTGGTTGATACAAATATACCACAGGAAGGCCTGGTGATTAACAGGACTTGATGTGGGACAGTGTGACAGAGTGTATGTGGTTCATACACATCAAAGGACTGTAAATGGCTGCCGTTATCTGCAGTACTTTGGAGTTTGGATTTGCTTTTGCCAAGCACAAATCATACGGATAGAACTACAGTCTCTCAGCTCAATCATCATATTGATTTTTACTCTGCCACATCAAATAGGAAATATCAACCATTACCTTTTGATTGCATCTGAGAGAGTTACAGGTAGCCATACTGTGTGTAAACAGTGCTGACACTGTTTTTCTCCCCCACAGTACAGGTCCTTGCTGTACATGGCGTATGGCCTGCTGGCTGTCTGGACCAGTATGGGCTGGACCTACGTCACCCTCATTCTGTCCCACTGTATCCTGCTGTACAGCATCTCCTTAGTGAAACTCCGCTGGCTCTGCTTCGTCACTGGGCTTGCCACCCTTGCTACCTTCAAGTGTGAACCCTTTGTGTCCTGGCAGGTAACCTGGTAAAAAAAATACACCCATTTTATCAGCCAAAGAGACAAGTGTCCTATCCTCCCTAACTGAGACTCTGTGGACTCGCTGTATTTGCCCAAATGAAATTCTGGTGTTGGGTATGGACGCTTCTCTGCCCACATTAAGTGACAAATCAAAACAGCAGGGAGACTGCCACAAAAGAAAGCTTGACTCACCACTGTTAGATATTTTGCTTCTCTCATCCCATTGATCACAGACTGGCTGGGTTGGTGTGATGGTCCACTTTACTGATGTCACGTTACATTACACGTTGAAATTTTTAAAAGCAGTTGGCTCTTGCTGCCATTTGGAGCCGACACTGTGCGAAGTTGCCTTGGGCAGCTTTAAAGAGAGTGTGCAAAGTGCTTAGAAGACTGCCACTGCTGAAGGAAATTCATGGAAAAGAAGCAAATGTGTCGGGCTGTGCTGCATATATTCCCGTCACGTTATATCATAAGGGAGTGTTTCCTGAAGCAAGAGCAAATTTGTAGTCAGTGTCCCAAGTTCCCTCAGCTTAATAGCAAAAATATCTCTCTTTATGATTTGTTATGAATTCAAATCCATACTTTACCCTCCCTCTCTCTTCTCCATATAGGCTGATTTTGTGGAGGGGGACTTTGAGCTGCGCCATGTTCTGTTCTACGGAGGTTGTGGGTTTACTATCATGCGCTGCATGAGCTTTGCTCTGGAGAACTGTGAGCGGAAAGAGGGAAACTACAGCATCCTGGAGCTGCTCAAGTACAACTTCTACCTCCCCTTCTTCTACTTTGGGCCCATCATGACCTTTGATAAATATTATGTTCAAGTAAGTTATACTTCGTTTTAGTACATAAACGTTTCTAATCCAAGTAACAGAGACACCTACTGATTCTCAGATCAGCGTAGCAGATGCTGACGTATTAGGGAAACATACATTAACTCATTGCATACTGTACATAGTATCATTAATGAGCAGGGCTGATCCTGGTCTATTTAGTGCACTATTTGGTATTAGTGGATTAGTTGCTGTTTTTGAGGTTGGGGAATCATGTCAATTGGAATTTTTTGTTGTTGTGGCCAAGCCTTCACAATGAGCTGAGAAAGACTTTTGCTCTGCAGAAATGTGAGAATAAGTGAGCAGACCACAGTAAGTTACACTGACCGCTGTGTTCATCTGAAGGACAGCTTCAGCAGTCTTAAGACATCCATATTGAATTCATTTCTGAATTTAACAAAATCACTCTGATACAGGAGATATAGGGTCAGCCCTGACCCCAAGACAACTACTATTGGAGTACAAGCAGAAGATGAGGACATTATATTCCTTTGATTTCTGTTCATGAGCTACACTGCAGTGCAGAGGTCTCTTTAGTAAAATCTCTGAGTCTGGGGTATGTGAGCTAGCTGTGCCATGTGTCTGCTGCCCCCTGCAGGCCAACAAGTCAGACTTGACCAGGAAAGAGAGGGAGATGTGGAATATCAGTCTGCAGGGCCTGATCCACCTGGCGGCCATCATTGGGGTGGACATCCTCTTCCATTTCATGTACATCCTCACCATCCCCGCTGACTTGAAGCTGCTGAAGCACCTCTCTGACTGGGCTGTAGGTCTGTGCAACCTCCCCGACATTCCTTCCTCAATGGTTTCACTGATTTGATGCACAGACTGGGTGGTGATAAATGAAATGTTGGATTGGGCTATAGGATGTTAATTGACATGCTTGGTATTACAAATTAACATGATCTACCTAAATGTTTCTTTGATGTGATGCACACTGCCAGTACTAATACCTTAAGTGTCGATTTGCGTGTTGTTTGGGGCTGCTTTCAATTCATTTTCAATTTGATCTCAATTCAGTCAGTTCAGTGGATTTCCCTCCAAATTTAAATATTGACAAACTTGGCAGCAGGGTGGCCTATATTGATTAGAGAAACCGTTCTTTAACCAGATGACCCTATTTCAAGATCCCGTGCCTGCAAGTATTAGCCCTGCTGAAGTGCCCTTGAGCAAGACACTTGAATCCCTACTACCAGCTCCAGAGATGCTGTTAACATCAAATGGATGCAGGTTGTACTTATATGTTGAATTCATTGATGTGAAAGTGCATTGACTCCGGAACTGGTGTGGTTGCGTCTTACAGTGGGTCTTGCCTACTCTAACCTGGTGTACGACTGGGTGAAAGCAGCCATCATGTTTGGAGTCATCAACACAGTATCCAGACTGGATCATCTGGACCCGCCCAAACCCCCAAAATGCATCACCATGCTCTATGTGTTTGCTGAAACGTGAGTAAAGTTTACACCGCTTGATCTCATTCACATATTTGGTCATCACGATTCTATACTCATACCTGTAGTACCTGTAATACTAAACCTGTTCTTAACTTTGTCTCCTTTTGCAGCCACTTTGACAGAGGAATTAACGATTGGCTGTGCAAGTGAGTATCTCAGAAAAACCATTGAATTAAATCTGAGTCTTGCTAATCCTGATAAATTTAGATGTTCTGCTACTACAAGAATATCATACAAATCATCCCAGAGATCTGTGTCACTTTCCACAGGTATGTGTATAATTACCTGGGAGGAAAACATAATAATGTGCTGGAGGAGCTGGTGGCTTCACTGTGCACCTTTGGCGTCACCATCCTCTGGCTGGGACCCTGCGAGGTGGTGCTGATCTGGGCTTTCTTCAACTGTTTTGGCCTCAACTTTGAGCTGTGGACTGCCAAGTTCTTCTCCATGGAGCCTTTTGCTTCCTTCGAGGTTGGTTAATGAGGGTTGTCATTCGGATCTAGACACAAAGAGCTTTTTGTTTACTGATTATCTGTTGGTCTGTTTCTAACAGATGGCAATGTCAGAGGCAATGTCTCGCCGGATCAGAGCAATCTTCAATATGTTCAACTTCTGGACCATTGTGCTGTACAACATTCTGGCCTTGAACAGTTTGGACTTTGCCAAGTTGGTAGCCAAACGACTGCTTCTCAAAGGTGATCAGTTTCGTTACAATAAGTCAATGCATGGGAAGTCTTTGTAAATATACATCAACATCCAATTCCTAGCAAAAAAAAAAGTCCTAATTTAATAAAAGAATAGATTAAAGAACATTTCATCAATGTGTTGCAGCTTGCTGTAGAGGTTTTGTCCACAAGTGATCAATTCTGTTGTGTCACTTTTTGATTAATGCTATTAACAATGAAGTCATATGTTCTTTCCCAGGCTTCCCTATAACCACCATCGTCGTCATGTTTGTGACCTACTGCTTGATTCAAGTGATAAAGGAGAGCGAGAGGAGGCAGGCCCTTATCGATGACCCTGACCCCATCCCTCCTGCCCCTGTTCCTCCACCCGCCCCCGTCAGCGGCTCACCTACCGCAGCCTCACCCACTGCCGCTCAGCCAGTCGTGGAGCCTGGCAAGGAGAAAGCAGAGTAGGGGATGGACGTCAAAGTTTGCAACGTCTGTCAAGTTTAAAATATCTTTCTGAGTCATAGTTTCTGCTATATTACACAGATGACAAGGCCACAATAGACAATGCAATTCTAGTTGTCTTCAGTTTAAGTTATATTGGAGGTATTTGCTGTTCACATCACGGTGCCAGAATGATGTATACAGCCAAGTAGTGAGCGTACAGTATTAGCGCCAGTCTAGATTTTATAATGTGTTTTAAATGGAGGCTCTGTTTCTGCTGATTAAAAAAAAAACTGCCTTAATTGTAAATAAGTGTAACCACCACTTTAAGATTGAAGAGAAATATGTTTTCATCTAAAGAGGAAAAAAAGACTTTCATGTGCCTTGACGGTTCTGTTTTATGAAAAGTTACTCTTAAACTGTAGGGAGGTCAAAACTAAATCTCATTACTCTGAAATTCCAAATCGACAAACAAACTTCTGTTGTCACACTGTTTTATCAGCCATTACTGTTAATGCAAAAATAAACTGCAACTATAATTGTTCAAAGTGTTATGTTTTGCCTCTTTTTAAGAGAAGAAGTCAAACAGTCTTTTGTGAGATGCTTATCACACAAAAGAAAGGAGAAAAATCTTTATGAAGAGTTTTTGAACTCATGCTCTCTGACGGGACTGTTTGAACTACTGGATGAGAGAGGGGCTTTTTACGCTATAAATATGTCTGAGTCAGTATGAGAGTCTTGTCATGAGACTGTTTGGTAAGAGGTATTTCTGTAGAGTTATGTAACCAGTTTGCAGCTTGATTCCTGTTCAATGCATGCACACTGGAAACTCCTGTCCTGTGGGATGGCTCTGCCACACCTAGGCTGAAACAGTGCCTGGGCTTGAATAATGAAAGGTGTTTAGTGAGGTTCGGAAAATGATCTGAACTCATTGACAACACAGGTATTCATGAGGAGAAAACTAGGCAATCAGCAACCATATTACAATGCTTTGTACAATGAACAATGTTTTGATATTTCCTGTATCAGTTCTTAAGCTTTAGAACCATAAACAAAATGTATTCCACTATAATGTAAATACAATGTAGATGTAATAATGTTTCAATGTCGGTATGATGACTCGGGCACAAAGGACCACAAGGGGGCGCTCTCCTGAACAGTCCTCATGATTCAGGAAGGACATATTTCCCATGCAGCCATGTGTCAGCTGTCTGAGGGTGGCTGAGAGTGCGTAGAGGATTCTGGGAGGTGGGAGTGACAGTGGCATGGGGTGGGAGAGGGGATGAGGAGTGGATATTGCCTTTCGCATGTTCCAGAATGGAGTCCATAGCTCCACACCAAGTGTCCAGCCTATAAATAACCTACCAGTTGGAGCTGAATGCTCAGGACAGCTGAGGTAGTGGGCCGTCCCGGGGTTCAGCTGCTGTGGCCTAATAGCAGACTGACCGTGTCTCTGCCTCCTCTTTCCGGGCTAGAAAGTCGCAGAGCCTGAGCTCAGCTGTAGAAAGAAGATCCACCAAGAACCAAAAACTACCCAACTTTTGTTTGATCTGGGCTCCTCAAATCTTGCCTCGTGCCCACGGTTCTCACCCTGCTAGGAACGATGGCTCTACCAATAAACCCTATGGACGAGCCCAGGCTGTACCAGCAGACGCTGCTCCAGGATGGACTGTATGACCTGCTGGAGAACGACAAGCTTGTTGACTGCGTCCTGAAGATCAAAGAGAAGGAGTTCCCCTGCCACCGGCTGGTGCTGTGTGCCTGCAGCTCCTACTTCCGGGCCATCTTTCTGTCTGACCTGGATGAGAGCAAAAAGAAGGAGATTGTCTTGGAGGATGTGGAGCCGGGCGTGATGGGCCTGATCCTCAAGTACCTGTACACCTCCAACATCAACGTGACCGAGCACAATGTTCAGGACATCTTTGCTGTGGCCAACATGTTCCAGATCCCCTCTATTTTCACTGTATGTGTCTCTTTCCTACAGAAGCGACTGAGCCTTAGCAACTGTCTGGCTATCTTCAGGCTGGGCCTGATGCTGGACTGCCCCAGGTTGGCTGTCTCTGCCCGGAACTACGCCTGTGAGCGCTTCCAGCTCATTGTCAGAGATGAGGACTTCCTCCAGCTGGGCCCCAGTGAGTTGGCAGCCATCTTAACATCTGACACTCTGAATGTAGAAACAGAGGAGACAGTGTTTGAGGCTTTGATGAACTGGGTGTCCCGGGACACAGACAATAGAGAGAAAGAGCTGCCAGGTCTGCTGGATTGTGTTCGTCTGCGTCTGGTCACAGAGGATTACCTGAAAGAGAAGGTGGAGAAACACGAACTAATCTCTTTCAATCCTGATATACAGCAGAAACTGCAGCTGGTTAGGGACGCTCATGCTGGGAAACTGCCGGAGGTAAAAAAAAACAAAAGCAAGAAGGAGAAAAAGACAGAGCAGGATGGAGCAGAGAAAGATGGTGAGAATGAGGAAGAAGAGGAGGAGGAGGAAGCTCTGCTTCCAGGCATCCTGAATGATAACCTGCGATTTGGCATGTTCCTCAGGGACTTGATCTTCATGGTGAATGATGCAGGCGCAGTGGCTTATGACCCCACAGGGAACGACTGCTTTGTAGCATCACTCTCCACACAGATTCCTAAGAACCATGCCAGCCTGGTGACCAAGGAGAATCAGATCTTTGTGGCAGGAGGATTATTCTTTGATGAAGAGAACAAAGAAGAACCACTGAGCTCCTACTTCCTACAGGTAGGCAGGGGTGTAAATAAAGTTTTCCAAGAATAGCATCTAAGATGATCTAAGATGACAGGTGAGGTCACATGGCCCATATTAACTTTGCAATGATTACAGAAACTGATCTCAGTTCAGCACGCCTATTCTTAGACACATTATTAATACAAGGCCTACAGCATCTGTGCTAAAATAAACATTTGATTTAAGTTATGATGCAACATGATACAGCAGTGACGACATGATCCCCTACTCCTGGACCTTATGCTAGATACTTGCATTTGCCCTCAGTGTAGTGTTGTGTTTGTACACTGTTTGTTTCAGTATGCATCTATGTATACAACAGAGTGTAGGCACCTCCTGTTCACAAATGTTTGACTCCTGCATCTTCTCAGTATGACCTGGTCAGTGCTGATTGGCTGGGGATGCCTCCCATCCCGTCCCCCCGCTTCCTGTTTGGGCTGGCTGAGGCTGAGAACTCCATCTTTGTGTTGGGAGGGAAGGAGCTGAAGGAGCAGGACCACACACTGGATTCTGTTCTGGTCTACGACAGACAGTGAGTACGGCTTCAAGTTCATGTTTCAGATCTTAGGCAATAGGATGCTCAATTTACTAGGAATAACAATTTGATCAACTACAGCGCTGAGGATTGAATCGTGATGGCAGGGATCCAAATTAATTCTTTGTACATAAATTCACAATGTGTTCTTACATCATTCACTCAGCTTAAAAGCAAACCACTAATTTAGGACAGAGATTTGAAGAAAAGCCACAAGCATGTTCCAATTATTTTGGGTTTCCAACACCTGCCAATATGCAGAGAGCACGCTGCAATATGTGAATTTATAACAACGGCAACACATGTTATTTGTTCACATGTATTTCTCATTCATAGATCTTTCAAATGGGGTGAGTCAGACCCACTTCCCTACCCAGTCTACGGACACGCAACTGTGTCCCACAATGATGTTGTGTATGTGATTGGAGGAAAGCAAGATGACAAGTGAGTATACAGTGAGAGCAAAACATTAACATCCATCCTTGGCAAGTGTGAAGTTTCACACCTTCATTTTCATTCATTTCAAGCCTTTACTTTATAATAGTAATGTAGAGAAACCAGACCTCAGAGGAGATATTATCTGACATTGTAACTCTCCTGCGTGAAGGAGCTGTCAGAAGAGCGTGTGGGCGTATGACGCCAAGCATTTTGAATGGAAGGAGCTGGCTCCTATGAAGTTTGCACGCTCCCTGTTTGGAGCCACCGTTCACAAGGGCAAGATATATGTGGCAGCAGGAGTCACTGACACGGGCCTGACAAACACTATGGAGGTGTACGACATCGCTACCAACAAGTGAGTTCCTCACCATTCGCTATAAGAGGAGGTCGGTGTCACAGAAATATTCTATTCCCTAGAAATCTACTTGAGTCGTCTTAAAGTGTATTCTACTTTACTGAAGTGTACCTCTGTCTGTGTGTGTGTGTGTGTGTGTGTGTGTGTGTGTGTGTGTGTGCGTGTGTGTGTGTGTGGGTGTGTGTGAGGGTGTGTGTGTGTGTGTGTGAGTGTGTGGGTGTGTGTGTGTGTGTTCACATGTTCCAGGTGTTCAGACTTTGTGGAGTTGCCTCATGAGCGTAGCTCTATGAGCCTGGTGTCTTTGGCCGGCTCTCTATACGCTGTAGGCGGTTTTGCCATGATGCCTGTGGAGGACAGTGATGAGCTCGTCCCCAAAGAGATGAACGACATCTGGAGGTGTGTAAAAAAACAACCAAAAAAAAAATCACACACCAAATTCATTCATTCATTCATTCATTCATCCATCCATCCATCCATTTGTAGTGTAAAATGAGCTATGGCTATGGATTACTGTCAACACACTGGTCAATCAGCATCCCAGTTTATCCTTTACTGACAAGTCTGTTGACCTCTTCAGGTATAATGAGAGTGAGAAGAAGTGGAGTGGGATCCTCAGGGAGATCCAGTACGCTTCAGGGGCCACTGTCCTGGGGGTCCGCCTCAACACCCTGCGTCTCACCAAGCTGTAACCGCCCCTCCACCGAGATCCACCGTAGTTCCTAGGAGTCCAGGGTCACAAGGGTTGATAGAATCTGCGTCTAATGTCAGCAAACAGACATCGGAGACTGTCTTGAAGAAATCTCCCCAGTGTGTTTGAGGTTTATTGATTTGTCAACTGGAACAAATATCAGTTGGTTTTGTTTTACTCAACGCTATAGTTGTTTTAATTGTGTAACTAAGTGTGCCGCTGGCTTAATATAGGCTAATGCATCATTTTCTTTCCTGATTGATCCCTTGATTTTTATATTTATGTGTTCCAAAGGTTTTAACTGATTCAAACTGTGAAATGTACACGACCTGTTAGTCTAATGAACTTTTTTTTGCACTGTGTGGAATAACAACATTGAGTAACGTGTCTTCAGTCATCTTCTTATTAACACCATTCAAAAACATTTCCCAATAGATGGCAGCAAAGTCATTATGTAGTTGTCCTTACAGTCTGTGACTTGATAACTTGATGGGGCACAAAAGAAATTTGACTCTTTCAGTTTCTCTGCACAGAAACAAAAACACAGCACACATCTACATTTGCAATAATATATCTATACTGTTTAATATTGAAATGATTTCATTACGCTCTGCTGTGTTACAGACAGTAAACACTAGTCAATAATACAATAAAAGACAGAAAATACAGTCTAATGTTATTAGCACCTCTAGACACTATTGTCCTTGTATTGTTTTAGTATTTTTTTATATAGTTGACAACTACTGCCTACACATGGTCTTTGTACACAGAGTTAACTAAGACATTGTGTTTACATTATAAAGTAGAGAATCGGCAAATAACAGTACACATTATGATTTCTTTAACACAGCTGCAATATGAGTAATTATGAGAAATGTAGAGGGTATGTGGATAATTCTAATACATCTTTGAATTGACTATGGCATGGTGTCTATGGTTACCACATATATCTTTGCCCAAAAGGGGAAAAGTCACCATCGAACAAGATTAGAACAGCTAACCAAACTTTCACATGCAAAATAACCGACAACTTATTCTCAGTTGATTTCCAATTTCATATTCTACTTTGCACCCAAAATAAGGGCAGATTAAAAACAAAATTGTTCCTCCATTCTGAAAATAAAAACAGTTCTTTCTCTTCAAAGAGCAATACATTTCTTTAAAATCCTTACATACATACGTTCTCTCCACCGTCCTCGTGGAACATTAGTAAGTACTACTAAAATAATAGCAAGGTTGAAATTCCCAACACTTTTCTTCAAGCTGAAGAAGGCCACAGAATCAAATCCTACTGGATACCACTTCCGCTCTAGCAGCTGAACCAAAGAACTACAAGTCCCAAAAGGGACCCAACTTGGCAATCCCATGAGCGCTCTGCTTCGAACCAACCTCCATTCTCAGTTTCATTATGTGACAAACATTTGCCTTAGGTGCAATGCAGAATGCACAATCACTATGGTAGCTAAGCACCCAATTAATCACTGACATACCCTCATTTAGGGACAAGGGCAGGTCCACCTTTGCCTAATCTAATACAAGCCTTTGGCTGCTAGCCTTAGTAAAGGAGAATTTGTAGAATTTGGCTACTTACAAGACAACATGAAGCCTACCTGCCTAGAAGACAGGACACCTAAATAGACACTGTGCAAAATTTCCCTTCTCAATTAACAGAATCTCAGCTTTACTGCCATTTAACAATATAACATTAAAATTAAAAATCCACACTAAAACAGAAATGACATGTTATATTCTGTGATCTGGGTGCTGTCAGTGTCCACAAATCTGTCTGTGATACATTTTCAACATGCAGCTCCATAAAGTGTTGCTTGATGTTGTCACAGATGAGTCTTGCTGATGGATTTAAGAAACACTTGCTCACTAAATAATCCAAGACAAAAGGATTAATACACAAATTCTGCTTAGTCTTTTGTAGCCAGATCATTCTCTATGCTTCATTTGAATGCTGTGCCACACACTAGATCTGTATATAAAGTAGGGTAAGACCGATGTATTGGTTTGCCGATATATCGGACCAATACTGGCCTTTTATTAAAAATCAAATATCAGATGCCCAGTGCTGGTCAGTGTCATCCACCTCCAGCATCTGCATATGATGCAGTTTGTTTGATTACATATCTATTGTATGATTGATTAACACTACACTGGTTAATCTGGAGTCCTTAACTTGAATAGATTATAATATTACTACTTTGATACTACTAAGTGTGCATGAATGTTATTTTTATTATCCTGGTTTGCTGTTTCAGAGGCTTGTACACTCTGACAAGGATTAAATTCTGGTGGAGACTGAATTCTTGTAATTTTTTTAGAAATGTTTGACATGGAAATGGTCAAATTTAAAGATACTGCATATCAGCACAAAATATCGGCCATCAGCAGCTTCAAACCAAGAAAACTGGTATCGGCCTTCAGAAAACCCCATCGATCGAACCTTATAGTATAAAGTGCTCACAATAACAAATATCTTTTGCATTCATCAACTGGGCAACTGCTGTGGCACATTTTCAGACAGCGTTAACATCACAGTCGCATATTAAGCCCTTCCATTCGGACCAATCTGGAAACACCTCAATCTCATTTCTCTTGAGATACTGATTGTGGTAGCCAGTTGAATGGAATCCGATCAGAAAAGCCACAGCTTTATCTAGGGAGGGGTCACAAATACTTATTAAAGAGGGGCACAGTGCAAGGCAGGCATACTGTACAATAACACCAGTTTAGCTCCAGAGTGACGTATACTGATTCCTCACAGCTGAGTGTCCCTCAGTGTACAGTATGACACACCACAGCAAAATGGTTCACAGAGTTATTCTAGGAAACAAAACACAGGTCAGGCCCAGGTCCGCCGCACCGCCTCAGCATCGCCATTGACTTACATAGACATCCCACCGTCTCTACCCAACTTTGTCCAAATAATCCAAAGAAATTGATTGTGATTTACACATTTTGTTAATCATGACCAAAAACATTTATGAATATCAAAATGCACAAGGTACATTTAAATACAAAATGGCATGCCTGGGGATTTAGGCTGTACTGTTTTCTGAAAATGTTGGAACTTGTGGAAATGAGTAAAGATCTATGCTGCATATTGTTCACCTTGTAACTGCATACATGTCCCCATTAGGGGATAGTGTGGCAATCAAATTCAAAGTGCATATATCAGTAGTATTAACTACTATTCGTCCTCCCTTACCATCGTCTACTACCACTATCCATATCAAAAACATTCAGTTCAATGGCATATCCTCTTCATATCGAAGTATAAGGCAAAATACGATTAAGTGTCACAATGGATCCAACTATAACCACAATATCTCAATATTGTCTCTCGGGCTAGTGCTTCTCAAAACAATCAAGTAGGAAAATACTTGGTGAATGTTCTTTTGATCCCAAATCTACCGTGGGCTTCTTCTATAAGAACCAGTGACACACTATGAATGATAATGTGTGCTAAAGAGCATTATCAGACCCGCGCATTAGGGGAAGACTGAGCAGTCTTTTGCTCTTCTCTCTTCCTATTGTGTTGGTTTTCTAACAGAGTGCAGTTTACGAAGTTGCCACAAGAGGGCACCAGTCCTTATAGTTGTGTGACATTGACAGGTTGCCTTTAGTCCTTGCTGTGTCAACATTCACAAACCCACATGACAAGATTAAGCCTTAGATAGGCATAAAATGTTGGCAGTTACCTCCTTAAACCTCTCCAAATATCTGATTTGTATAAGTGTATCAGTGGAAGGGGCTTACCTAATTTCTGGCAGCAGTGGCTGACCCTAGAGCTCATTTTCCAATAAGGCTCAATTGGATTTAGCACAGCCAGAAAATATTCAATTCAAAGTGTAACAGTTCAACAGCTCTAGACTCTCATCTAAAGGGCAGTCTCAAACTGAACCCTGTACACAAGCAGCAAATCAAAGAACAAAACGTGTTTGACACAATGAGAAAACGGAAGTTTTAAACGTACCATTATCAAATAACAGTTCATCAATTATGTGGCCCTTGCCATTTCATTATGGCAGTTACTATAAACGCATATAACTGGGGTGAGCTGAGACACAGGCTACGCTAAGGTGCTTAAACTTTTCTTTTAAATAAACGAAAACATTAAACAGCTTATTACATTTACAAAAGCTTATCCACAACTTCCAACTTTCGGTAGTACCAGCCAAGACACATGTGGGGGCACATTCGATTGACTCTCCAAATGTAAACATGGGGAATTAATCACAAGGAACACATCTTACAATATTTACACGTTAATGCTACACTATAAGTAGGCTATCTATAGATAAAGTGAGCGGGAGTGCATCAATAGTGCACAGAGCCTCTTTTTGGACAAAAAAATCGATTGAATGGTCAGATTCAAGAGATTTTGCTGACAAGGATACAATTACAATTCTATCAGTTCTACTCCTTAAAGTAGATTTAAATGTCAGTGTGACAAACAGTTGTCAAAAGTGCATGTAGAGCCACACATTTTTTTTGAAGGGGGTATTACATATGTCCCTAACTTCCTTTAGCTTGGTTAGATCACAGTCATAAAAAGAAATACACTAGTTGGTAACAGCTAAGTATTAGTGATGAGCTCTATTAGTGATGAGCTCTAGTGTGCCAATAATAATCACTGTCCAATGCTCTTTAGGAGAGTCAGACATAGGCATATAATGCAGTGCTTATCCTTTAACACTATGGGTCACATCATGATGAAATGCACACAGTTAATTCAGCTACGAAAGCAGGTTGAAGTGAATATTTCTATTCCTACGTTCTTGGCATTCTGCAAACTAATTACACAGATCAGGTTTAATGATTTAGTTGGGAGGTGAGCTGTATTTATGTAACACTATGCAAGATCGACGAGTATCCCACAATTTAAAAGATTTAAACCTACAAATATAGGCATGAGTATATTAGGTTTTACTAACAAGTCACAAAAAAGTGCCATATCGTCTCAAAGCCAGATCTACAGGAGAGGATAGCGATTGCTTAATGTAAGCAACAGATGAGAGTCAACACATAATTCCATCTCCTGACTTGGGGAATCTCAAGCGGTGGTTGGCTAATTGTAGATCTGAGGATCCCTATCTCCCACAGCACCGTTCCTCTTCTCCGCTTCACATCTCACACACGCACACCGTCACAAACACCACACTGCATTTCACAGCCGACTCTTACGTGTCACAACCTCTCTTGCATCCTTACGAACGACATAACGTGCCACAAATTACACACTATCACAATTTAAAAAATGAAGACAATTAAGAGTACATTTTAAATATCACTAGGGTTAAAGATAAGGTGCAGGATTGATTATAAATGCTGTATAACATTACCTAACTATAGCAGGTGAGCTAACAGGATTTGGTTATTGGCAATGCCATATACAGGTATATGTTCAAAGACAAATCAGCATTTGGTTATTGCTGGGTCGGATCAGAACCACTGGCTACATCTTGGCAGAGAACGATCAAAAATAAATCATGTTTCTCTTCATAGTGTGGTTCTCAAAAGCAGCTCTCATTCGACTGATGACCCCTGTATGAGTGAAGATTTAGGGAAAATGTTCATTAGCTCCCATTCAGTAAGAGATGCTACAATCAATGCATTGTGCATGGAGCAAGGCTCTGTAGATGTGTGTGTGTGTGTGTGTGTGTGTGTGTGTGTGGCATCTGAGAATCCCAAATGAAACCGAAACAGACTTGTGAAACTGATGAGGAGATGCATGGTGACGACGTGTCCTACTGGACTCTGAGGTTATCTATTGTATTCAACAGAGTAAAAAATAACTATTTCTTATTGTGGTTGGTGTGTGTGTTTATATGCCACAAGAAGCCTCCATTTAGTCTTCACTCAAACTGCAAGACTAAACAGTGGAAACCGACGGCCAACACACAACATGTCGTCGCCACGGCCTTCACATGGCAGTTGTTCCCTCCGTGCAAATGTCACTGAGGTGCATCACTC
>OMOV01018951.1:7250-17374 GCA_900312565.1 Beryx splendens
GCCCCTCCTGACCTTAGGGGGACCCCAAGCCCTCCCCCCCCCCCCCTACCTCTCCACAGGCTGCAATCCGAAAAGAGCTGAACGAGTTCAAAAGCACCGAGATGGAAGTGCATGCCTCAAGCAAACACCTAACGAGGTCAGTATCCTGGAGTGTGTGTGTTTGAAAATGTATGTGCGTGCTATTCTGGGCTGCAGCGGTCTAAATTTAGCTCTCGAAGAGCGAAGAGCTAAAGATAGATGGGCGGGAAGGGGGAGGCTGTCCTCTGGAGAGCCTGTATTGCTAGGCACAGAGAAATGATAAATGCTGCGGTGTCCTTGGCTAAGCTTGTTTGGAAAACAGGGGTCCTTGTTGTGTGCTGTAACAGTGACCCAGAGGGAGGATGGGAAGAGTGTAAGCGCACCTCATAGCTGTGCTAAAAATAGCTCCGCTGGGCTGATTAATAGCTGCAATAATAACTGGTAGGATGACAAAGGCACCTTCTGCTCTCACGATTTGTACTTCTCCCCCGTGTTTTGTCTCCTCCCCTTGTTTGTCGCTGCAGGTTCCACCGGCCGTGAAGGCGGAGGGAGTTTTCTTCTGTGAAGAAATGCTGAGCTTAGAATTTTTCTCGGGCTGCTAGAAGCTGCTCGGCGGTGATAGTTCAAAGAGCCTGGAGCCTTTTCGTCTTCAGGGTGTCCTTAGCATTCTTCCGGCACCCCTGGCCCTCATCGATTTGGGGGCAGAGGTGGGGGAGAGAGAGAGAGGGAGGGAGGTGGACGGTAATGTTTGTGGCAGTGTGTCCTGGATGACTGCTGTATGTCTCCATGTGGAAGCTGCCTAGAGGAAGAGGACTATAGTGGAAACCTCTGATTCAGGACAAGAGCGGAGGAAAAACAATCTTGTCATTCAGTCAGTGTTGTTTTTTTTGTATTATTTCATGGACTCCTATGACAAGGCGGTGTGAATCCGTGTAGTGGGAGGAAGTTGTGCATGTGACCAGCTTCACCTTTTCTTATTTGATGAATAATGTGTCACTTGGACTCTGTGGGACCGTGCAGTCTGGGGGAGGGGGTGTTGGGAATGAATTTGATATTAACTGTATATACAGTATGTCAATCTGAATGGGACTGTCAATGTCTTCACTGAAAAGAGAAAAATACCTTTGTAAGCACTACTTGTCTTCAAAATACAAGGTCTTTTTTAAGAATGGCTTGTCTCCCTATTTGTTTTTATAAATAATTTGTAATTTCAATTAAAAATCAGATCAGACTCAAGCATTCAGGTTGCAGTTGTGGCTAAAGAGGTATTTAAAGACAGTTTTCATCTTTCACATTTGAAATATATTTGGTGGGCCATTAAACAGCTTTTATTATTGCTTTAAAATTTTCAAAAAAAGCAGGTCATTTTCAGTGCTTAACAGACCTACATTAATAAGTTAATTTGCATAAAAAATATTATACAGTAATAAAATATTATAATAATATATATTATACCAGTATTGTAAAACACTGGTGTCAAACACCACCTGAATTGAATTACATATCAGAATAAATTAACATTGCTCAAAATAATTAACAAATGGCAACAACACATCCAGGTCTACATAAAATGAACACATCCACATACAATGAAGGCAGAACCTGGAAACATGAACGCATCAGTGAAATGTTTTTGAAATGAAGAAGTGGAACGGGCTCAGCTGATGTACACAGCACAGTGTGTACATCAGTGCATGGCGTAGTTCAGAACCTTGTTAAAAGCAGTGCAACCTTTGGCGTAGGTTTGTTGGAGTCAGAACCTGGCTCCCTCAGGCACAAACAGAGCCTGCAGTCCTCTCCTCACACTCTGCATCTCCTCCTCTTGCTACAAAGGTACACAAGCACAAAGACATATATAGTAAACACACTTTCTTTGAAAGCCTCATACAGCATCACCAGGGCCATGCGCTCTCTCTCAACACTGCACTTTGTGCGAGGCTTTTGAAAGGAGGCTCTGTTTTTGCTGACACAGTGAAGAACATTATAAATGAAAGGGAAAAAATGTCGGCCTAATTGTTTGGTTGTAAGCTTTGCTGAAGGGTCACTGGTGTCGTGTTAGCTCACCATCTCACTGAGGAGCCTGTCCTGGACCGACTTCATGTCTTTTCTCATCAGGCACATCTGAAGACAGCAGGTGGCACCACAGGGTTTTATGGGTTGGAACAGAGAATATGCCACAGTCAGGACAACCGGGAGGCGAATTGACACACGAGACAATGAGATAAGCAAATTGTTTTGAAGGCCACTCAGCACAAAATGATTGGACAGACGGCTTGACGGGCAGCGGCGAAGTGCTCTATTTAAAAACCTGACAAGTCCGGCTGAGTTCCACTTTCAGATTAGAAATAAGACTGCTAAACTGACCCGTGAGCCAAATGAAGAATGCACATCATAAGCAAAAATGCAACATGCTCTGTACTTAACCATTCTCCATCCAAAACTATCAGAACTGTTCATTTACACAGCTGACTTTGACGTGGAACACCTAAGCAACACACTGGAGGGCATATTGGATGTTAGCTGTGACTTCTAGGCCTTAGGGTCACACCTGGGATGTGAATATCCTCTCCTCGTACTCCAAGCTGTGACACACATTGTTCTGGAAAGCACTCTTCAGGGTCTCAAATCTGGAGGGAAGGAGAAAGAACAACAGTCACGCAACGAAAGGAGAGGCGAAGAAGCTGAGAGAGCAAACAAGCCAAAGGTAAAGGAAAAGAGAACATAAAAGGTTCGGGTTTGTGAGCATAAAAGATATGGATAAACATTCAACGCATAAGAAGAGGTTTTCTTCATCTGATTACAGCGATTACTCAACCAAAATGTTTTAGTCTCTTATGTCTAATGTGATGAATGCTAAAAAAAAGTAGTAAGCGCAAAACATCAAACAGAGCTCTTTCCATGCTCTAATGCATGTGAAGAGGAAATGTCACCTGTAATTAGGTTTTGACTTAAAAGGGGTTTTTGAAGGCAGATAATATTTTTAGACTGAAATTGCTGCAATGGGAGCACTGGACAAGAGTATTCAGTATTTCCCCCAGAATTTGACTCTTTGTAGGGTGGAAAAGCCTCTTAAACAACATTTAGATCATGTGACACCACAACTCTCCACCAAAACCCTTATTACAGTAATTAAATTCTTTCAGGTGGGTTAGCAGCTCCTTAAGGCACGGTGACCCACCCCACCTATTCAATGTAGAAATTTACAAAAGCTGTGGCCAAGGAAGAACCTCCATTATACCAGCAGTGGATGGCATTACTGGCCGATACCTGATATTTAATATAAAAGGCCAATATCAGCCCGATATATTAGAAAATCGATACATCATCTCACTCTGCCTGTAACATTAATGTGAATGCTATTTTCTGCTTTTTATAAACCAACAATAAAATATTTATCAAACCCCGATCTATTCATCAAATACTGATCCCCAAGTCAAACCCCTGATTTTTTCCAAATACTGACTTCCTTTTATGCATTTACTGTCACAGCCAACTTTTCAGGTTCAAGCTCCTCCAATAAAAGCCTCTAAGATAGCTGACAAGATTCTAATAAAAAGAAAAGATGACACAACCTTTAGTGTGTGGCGGGTGTTTTTCAACCCGTATAAGTTGCCGCTCATCAAAAACCCATGGAGATCTTACAATGACATGGCAAATGAGTCAGTGTGTTTACTGGTAGAAGACAGTCACGGGGCCCCACATCACCAGTCCAAACTATATCAGGAGCATGATTCACTGATGACCTCAGCGATAGAGGCCACATTCCTTTGTCTCCATCCAGGAGTTTGTTTTCCTCCCCCAACGTTTTGAGAAAAGTGGCAACACTGTCTGATGTGGCACAGGTGAGTTCTTACATTTATGTTATGTTTATGTTAAGGTAAAAGGTTTTGTGGTGCGACAATCTGAATTCAAAATTGATTAAATTAAGATTTTTGCTACTGATCTACATACAATAACCCATAATCTCAAAGCGGATTTTTTTTATTTACTACAAGTTATTTATAAAATGAAATGTTAACAGATTAACTGAAAATGACTCAAAGCGAGAGATCACTGTTGTCAATGTAAATGGGAAACTGGTAGCACTTTTTGTGACAATGGAGACCTTATTTACGTTTGGATATCAGAGAATGCCCATTTGTATGGTGAATATACTTTATTTTACACCACAGTTGGGATCTCAATGTGGTTCCTAGCTTCTTATCTTATAAAATGAATAGGTAAAATAAAATGTTCAAAAAAGGCAAACAGAGAAAAGTGAGTCTTATTTCAGGCAGTTTTGTGGCTCAAAAAATCTAATGGCTAACTTTCTCCTGAAGATCACATTTTGATGGTTATTAGACTTTACTTAGGCATGTCCCCAGTCTCAATTATCCTTTAGTTGGAAGGAATATGTGAAGGAATACGTGAGAAATTCATGTTATGAACAAAGAGCATATGTGATGCACAACTCAAATGACTTCTGAGCACAAATGACTGGTGCAAACACTGATTAACTATAAATGAGAACTTCTCTGAAATATGAGAGATTACCAGGAGGAACGACATCATAGGAACACAATGGCAGAAGGAGTTATATAAACAGAATCATATGAGAGAGTGTACAGGTATACAGGGTTCCCACACTCACTTGGACATCATATTCAAGGACTTTCAATGTTTTGTTTAGTAAATTCAAGGACTCACAACTGGCATGTTTTGGTATAAGACAGACATGACATTGGGCAAAATCAGACATCCCAGGCGTCATTTTACTCATGACCCTGTCAGGTACAGAAATCATGGTGAAATCATTCATTTTAAAGCTGAACACTGCTGCTACAGTATAACAACCCAAACAACCATCGTAGGGTATTAAGTGTTGATTCCAGAATAGAGAGAGCTATATACTGATGAATTTGGGTGCTATATTTCCATAAAAAATCAAGTGCTTTCAAGGCCATCCATTCATGTTCAAAAACCTTTAAGGCCTAATTTTATTTTTCTTAAACCCACCAACTTTCACCAGTTTTCAAGACTGTAGCAATCCTGGGTATAGTAGCCAGTAGGGATGGGACGATATGTTTATCTCACGATAAGATTCAATACAAGATATGGGGATTCACAAACCACAATACAATGTAATAAATAAAAGTTATGTGCAGAACTGCATTTCTGAGCACATTTCTGTGCTGCAAATCTTTGCGATGGCACTGGCTTGCTAGAATGTAAACAACAATTTAAAAATGTCATTACAAAGTGCAAATAATTTAATTTCAATAGAGAGCTTGTGAAATTGTGATGAGCAAGCCATCTCATCTGTGATTGCTACAGCAGAACAAAATGTAGATAACGATATGTAAAGAAATGTAGCCACAATACCGTATTGTCATGGTATGGCCATGGCTGGAGACTGGTAGGAGAAACCCTGTGAAAGATTACTGAACCAGTTGAACTCCGCTCAGTCATATGAAGAGGCATGCACTAACCACATCCTTCTACAAAAACAGCAAATGCTCTAGGGTGCATATCCAACTTATGATCGTAAGCCCAAGGGAAACTTGTATTTTCCAGTCATGCTGTTTTAATCCATGTTTCCAAAGATAAGAGTATTTGGGTTTGGCCTGTGGGGACTGCAATGAGTGTGTCACGGTAAAAGCATCAAACAACACAGTCCTTTCAGTACAACCCTACACATAAACATGTGTGGGTACACACACACACACACACACACACACACACCTCCTAGTCTCCTTCTCCTGGTAAGAACGAAAAGCCATGGACTGCTTCTTCCAGTATATCTGTGAGAACAGAGATCAGACACTGGTCAAATCATGATCACAATATAGAACATTCTCAACTAATGCTTAGAATATTGCTTGGTAAGATATTGTGTTTTATACACAACATTCACTCCCAAAATGTGATTGAAATTAATACAAATGGTAGTTTCAGCCAAGCAATCTGATTGGCAAAAGACACATTCACACATTCCAACGGGTGGGGGTGGGGGGGAGAATACCTACAGTCAGGTCTTTCTCCATGTTCTTCAGTGTGTTATCGTCCTGCTCCAAGTTGTGGATCTCCTCCATGAGGACTCCCCGCACCTGCTCCAGCCTCTGAGCCCTGCACAGACAGACAGATAAAGGAGAGAAAATAGGGGAATGAAGTAGAAAACAAAAACGACAGAAGAGATGGGGGGATTGAGATTACAGGAAAACAGAACATTGTCAGATTTGGAGCCCATAAAATAGATGTGTACTTGCATAATAGATTAAACCTGCAACCACGGTGGGAATTTAACACCAGCCACCATTCAGAGGTCCAGTTCAAGTCATTTTTGGATGGTGGATAAAAGTTGCAGGTTAATTTTGGAATCTGTTAGCCATTGAGACCAGTGGATGGAAAAGATAGCTTCCTGCTCTTCTTGCAACACTGGCATACAAACTGACCCGTATTTGTTGACTTGCATGCTGAGGGAGGACATATGTTGCTGGGCAGCCTTCAGAGCCTGCTTGTTGTAAACCTCCATCAGACTATAACGGGTCTGAATACAAACACATACAAAAGAAGTTCAATAAGGACATCCTTTCATAGAATTTTCCTGGCTCAGGAGTATAAAAAAGACCTGACATGAGTGGCAAATTTAGTCTTCGAGAGAGGTTCAGGCGAGAATAGTCTGGGGAAAAAAGAAAATCTGAATGCTTTCTCAAACACACATACGCCACATGCCAAATATAGAATAAATATAATTTTCAGTGTAGTTAAGTGCCCTTCGAAAGTGCTTCAGAAATGGGGGGTAGGCCTTTAAATACAAC
Source organism: Beryx splendens (assembly GCA_900312565.1). Taxonomy (NCBI): domain Eukaryota; kingdom Metazoa; phylum Chordata; class Actinopteri; order Beryciformes; family Berycidae; genus Beryx; species Beryx splendens. The sequence goes on from OMOV01018951.1 coordinate 14,066, forward strand.
AGTGTGGCGGCAATGCATTTTTTGTTGCAGCGTTTTATGCCCTGCTGACTGCCTGTGTTTGAGTGAGTGTCAGTGTGTGTGTCCAACCTGGAACTTCCTCTGTAGCTCAGAGCTGAATTGCCGACACATGGAGCCCATGTCACTGGGGTTGACCGTAATGTCTGGCCGCTCTGTATCCTCGTCCAAGTCCACGTCTCCGTCATCCACTTCTGCCTCCCAGTGGCTGGAGCTCACCATGTGGGAGGAGGACACCACCTGGCTCACCTCGCCTTCAGGAGACACCTCAATAACTGATGGAGACATAGACAGTCAAGAGACACATTTTGATTACACGTCATGAAAAAGGTTCTCCAAGGCACTCTTCAAGCAAAAACATAAAAATGCCTTGTTCAACAGAAGAGAACAGAAAATCAGCTCCAATGTGTTTTGGCCATGCTGTGGCCTTCATCAGAGAGTAGCACATCAAACTGCATGGAGAACAAGAAGTAAAATATCCCATCTGAACAGATGGGATAACAGAGAAGAAAACAGAGAATATGTAATGGTGACAATGATTTTTATGTAGTCAAATGAGTTGGAGGCTCAGTTCTTGAGCAAAGGAAACAAAAGTGAAGTTTTACAAAATGCAAAGCTGAAGGCCCAACACCTTGAACGGTAAGATCTTTTAAAAACACCAAAAGAGACTACATAATCTATATTTTGTTACCAAATACAGTGCAGAAGCTCATAAGATCAAACATATTATTATCCAGAGTTACCCTTCATTACAGGATAAAACCCACAAACTTCCATAACTTTTTGGCCACCATATGATTGAGTTTGTTGCAATATGTTGAAATTTAAAGAAAATACAGCCACTTGAACTTCTGCTGTGTTGTGACGATAACAACTCTAACACCCATAATGCTGTGGTAACCTGTTCATTGCTGCTAGAAGTTGTTTTTCAAAAAAAAAAAATTCAAATATTTAAACAGTTTTGGATTCTACATTCAAATGATGTATTTCATATGTCATAAAATTGAAATTAAAGACATTCAAAAGAAAATTATTTGGTTGCTCTTTTCCGGCCACATTTTGGCCCAAAAACCTATGACCTGGATACTGGGGATATGTCAGGTTGCCTGTATGGGAAATGGAGGAGAGGGCACCAAACACAAATCACCGTGTCACTTGACACTGAAGGTGATATGAAGTAACAACTGGGGTAATGGGTACCTGTGCCACGAGCTGTCTTGCTTACACTCTTCTTCTTGATGCTCTGATAGCCTTTCTTGGTAGTTTTGAAAGCACTATCCTTTGGCCTGGTTTCCTTCTTTGGCTCATCTTCTTCTTCCAAGCTGCTTTGCTCTCTCCAGGTCTGGGCCTGACCATGAGCTTTGATTGCTGCAATGAGGAAGTATGCATATTATTCCATGTGAGTTATGTCTAATAATAGGGATGAAACAGTTAAAACAGTAAGGTTTTTTAATCCAATACTTTTAGCTACTAGGCTGGAGTGATTCAAATCACTCCACGTACTAGTTTCTCAATAGATGCTGTTCCACTCTAATAGATATTCTTGGCTGATTTTGTGGTTTACTAAATTCATCTACAATGTCTTACAGGACTTGAACAGTTTCCTGGGCCTCATTCGAGTAGAATGCGGCCCTCTGCTTTTGTCCTTCTTCGTTTCTTCTTTTTCATCTTCCTCTGAATTACTAGACACGGAGTAGGAGATGTGGCGCTTGCGACTGGGTCCTGTAACAACAACCATTCATTTTGAAGTAAGTTGTAATATATTATCCATTATACTAAACATCTACCTTGGCAGCAGCTTGTGAAAATGGCTTTAAGCATCAAGTTGAACAGAAAAGGTCTTTTACCTGAGATATGATATTGTGGATGCTTTATCTCTCTGTCTGAAGATGGTGTGTTCTGTCAGGATAGACAGTGACGCATCTGTCATTTGTCTGATGGCTAGAGCTTTTTCACAATTACTCAACTCAACAACCCATTAGTAGACTTTGTGCAGGTTTGCTGCAGGTTGCAGAAAGCCAAATTTAAGAGTTTTAAGACCTTTTTAATGCCTCCAAAACAAAAATTAAATAAAAGGGTGGTATGAAAAAAAAGGACAACTCAAAATTAATTTGTAAGGTTCATGAAGTTCAATTGCATTAAGCAAAGCAGATATAATGCATTTTGTACAAGCACTGTTCAGGATCATTGTTTCCCATATATTCGTGGCTACCTTAAAATTTTGTTCTTCAAGGTAACAGTAAAGACGCAGCAAAGTCCTCCCTACCTCCATTTTACGAACCAGAACCAGGGCAGCAGTGGTGCTGCCTTTCACTCTAGCGATGGGCACCGATGACTTAGTGGAGGACTGGCTCAGCAACACCTGGGATACTGGAGACACTTTAAAGGAGTCATAACGGAGTTCATGATTGAGGGTGTCCCCAGGTGTCTGCAACTGGGTAGGGGAGGGCATGCAGGACTTGTCCAGCTCCAGGGCCGTGGAGGTCAACGGGTGCTGAGAGGACATGGATAAAGGAGACTGGAGTGCTGAGGAGAGGGGCTGCTGGATTGGACTCATCTGGAGACAGAGACAAGGAAGAAGGAATGGAGAGGGACAGAAAGAGTGGTGAGAGAATGACGGACAGGGAGAAATGTGGCAACCCATTTAGCGATTATCTAATCACCATGCCTGTCATGGATTAGTGACGGTTAAATGATAAAGACATTTTCCACAATGCATTAAGAGGGACAGATGGAGAGTTGCGACGCTATTTTCTGCTCTGCCTGGTGTTAAATAGGTCACTTCAATCAAGCTACTTAATCTTTCCTAACTAATGTGTAATTCCATCATATGCATAATTATATAATGCATTTATCCAGGGAAAGTCAAATGAGCACACTTCTTTTTCATCAACGCTCATATCACATGCATACACAGGGCTCTAGAGTGCGACCAATTTGGTCGCACATGCGACCAAAATCTTTCAGCGTGCGACTAACTTTTTTCCTAGGTCGCACCGGTGCACCTAACGTTTTGAGAGGAGCGTCCCTCTCTTTCACCGCATTTGCTGTATCTCCGTGAACGAGCCGTTGTTTTCTCAATCGCTCTGGTTCTCATTTGACCAAACTTACACTCATGGTGGGATCATATCGTGGTCTAAACCAATCAGAGACAGAGATGGGCCGGGTCTTTGCCTCTGATTGGCTGTAGTCCAGATGGCTGTACACTGCTCTGGGCTGTGTGTTTGAAATTGCGACCTGCGCTGTGCGCATCTCAGAAGAAGCAACGTTTGAAGGAAACACACATGGCAAAAA
>OMOV01019002.1:3698-15026 GCA_900312565.1 Beryx splendens
AAAATCCACACAGGAACAGATGTCATAATGCTCGTATTCAGTTCTTATTTTTGTTCAAAGAAGGGCCAAAAAACAAAAATGAAATTTTTTTTTTTTTTTTTCTACGTTCAAATGTATATTTCCCCCCTTTCCCCCCCCCCAATTTGGTCATCCAATTATTCCCCGGCCTAAGCGGTCCTGGTCGCTGCTCCGCCCCCTCTGCCGATCTGAGGAGGGAGAACCTGCGAACCCCCGTGTTGGAGGCGAGGGAATAGACCACTCGACTACCCGGGCGCCCCCCCAAAATATGAATTTTATAATGACATGAAACAGAGAGAGGGAAGCAAATCTTGGCATTGGTGAACCTGTAACCAGCAAAAATGTGGTACTTTTACTTAATAAATGACTGAAACAATCAGTTGACTGTGTCGACTAATCGATCAGTCAACTAATCGCACTGCTCACCAGCGCTCCACATGGAGGGTAGAGAAGGTCTTGAGGGCGGCCTCGCGGGTGAACAGCTTGAAGCCGCACTGCGTGTCCGCGATCCCCCGCACACAGAAGAACCACACCAGGAAGTGAAAGCCGTACATCAGGAACGTACGGAAGAAAGATCGCTGCGACCGAGACAGAACAACAGCGGTTTACATCGGGAGGGCCCACGCACACACATGACACCGTAGTTGTTGGTTAGAACAGACAGACGCAGACACATAGCCTACATGTTAGTGCTGCCTGAGAGACGAGCACAGACAGAAAGAGAGACAGTCAGACGTTTACCTCAGCGACTGACTCCTGCTCCAGATGAGCTCTGGAACCGCAGGAGATCGCCATGTTCTCCTAAAACACACAGACACGCATTTTCAGAACCTAACCCACTTCTATTACTGCATCATACCCAGATGGCAACATGTCAAGACACACAAGACAGCCCCTCACCGGTTTCGGGTCGAGGTGGTGAAGGCCAGCCTCCACTTTCTCAATGTCAGCAAACTTTGTGGCTCCGTCAGCATCTGCCATCAGGATGACTTTCCCTCTGGAGCTCAGAGTTCCCTGCAAGAGAGAAAAACACAAACATGAAATCAGCAGGAGGCGCGTCGCATACGTTTTTGTGGCACATTCAAACGCGGGTTTTGACACCCAAAGGTCTCACCATCCTCACAGCTCCCCCTTTCCCTCGGTTCTTCACCAGCGTCAGCACCCGCACTTTGTCTGCGCCGTACTTCCTCGTGTACTGCAAGGCCACCTGGGAAGGCAACACAACGATGTTCACACACACTAACACAAACTTTCTCTGGGTACCTCAGTATGGTGCCACTTTGAAACATTCGGCGGTGATCAGAAATGTATTTCTTGGAAGAATATCCACAAAAAAAAGGTTTAAAAATATCACCTCGGTGGTTTTGTCTTTGCTGCCATCGTCGACCACGATGACCTCATAGGTAAACGAAGAGTGCTGTTTCTGCAGTGAGGAAATGACAGGAGAGATTTGATTCACAAAAAGGCAGTTTTTAGTTAAATGCTGCACCCTAGTGGCCACTTTGAGGATAACTGGTACAGCCACAGACGCTTGCTTTGCTGGCTGGAGAAGGTTAACTCTATACTGGACCGGACAAAGCACTTCACTCGTGAGTTCTTGCGTTTGCTTTGCATTGCAAGCACTGACCTGTCTGTTCTCCAGGTAATCCATAGCTTCTTCCATCATCACAGGCACTGAAAAGACACACATTCACACCCATATTAAGTTTCTATCATCTAGCGCAGGTGTAAAATGACACATCGCCCGAGAGGCCAGGAGCTATGGGTTTTTGTTTTTTTGGTAAATGCACCAAACTGGTTGGTAAAGTCTCTTTTACACTGAGCGCTTCACTAACCCTTGAAGTTAAAGTGGTGGGTAATTCATCGCTCGAGTAAACTGTGCATGTATTAAGTGTTAAAAAAACCATTCCCTTGGAAGTCTTGACAGCAGTAGTAGATTTCAATGGCACCCTTCTCCGATCAATATGAAACGTTTTTCATAGTTATAGATAGGTTAAACATGCTCTCTTAAAACAGTTTGGTCTGTAAAACCTGTGAATTAATTTAGAATATATGATCTGTATAGTTATGATCACACTGCTATTATTGTCTTAAAAAGCAGGATGCGCTATTATTTGTCAACAGTTTCCATTCTATTAAAATGTTCTGTAAAAGGGGCTGTGATGGTTTCTGGTTACCAATGGCAGAGTTAAGGGTCAGGGTTTGATTCGTTGTTATCAGGGAGATGTTTGGTGCAATTAGCTATTTTCTAACTGATCAAACAACAGTTTTACAACAGTTTGCTGTATCTAAAGTCAAGGCGGGCCAAACATTAGAACACACACCAAACACAAAGTTGGTGGAGCCTCAACAAGGAATATTACTCCACAAGTTGAAGTTACTATGCAGAAATCACTGATGGAGACCCAGGTTTACACCCATCACTCACTTCGGAGCTCCTCGTTATAGGCGGGGACCACCACAGACAGCTCCCTGGAGTGGGGGTCATGCAGGCTGGGGAAGAGCTCCTTCTCCCCGGTGGCAGTGAGGAAGTATTTCTCCTTCTCATGACGTGTCAGATCCACCATGCCGGCTGTGACGTGCGCTACTATTAACAGCTGAAAAGAGATGAACAAGGGAATAATGCTGTTGTTTAATCTTGTTTCATCGTGTACGGTTTTCAAGAGTCGTTTTTCACCCTGGGGTCAACTGAGCTGGGTTGAGCTCAGGTTTCATACTGGAGATGCTATAGCGGGTTAGCCTTGACGTTAGTCCAGGAGGGTTAAGATGAGCCATGACTTCCCAGGGTTAATAACTGAACTGCAGTGTATAAACATGAGCTGACAAGTGCAGTGTGAAAAGGGGGTCAAAATCACCCTAGGGTTAACGTACAGGACAAAGCACACTTGCTCTAAACACAATCCTTTTCAATGGATATCTCCACTGAATTTCGTCTTTAGTCTAGGACTAGGCTTAATCAAGAGGTTTGTATGGAAAAATCATCCACCCAAATTCATAGTATTCTGTTCCATCACCACACAGCCATCTTGGTGGTAAAATAACAGTAATTACAATCATCACAGCCACAGCCAATGAGCCCTGTGTATGGTAAAGCACTATGGCAGGAAACGCATGTAAGTTACATCATGGGAGTACTATGAATAAAGCAATCCACGGCCCCAAAAAGCAGGACATTGACAACCAGTGACTGCAACAAGTGAGAAAAGCATACTGCCAACATTTTTGACAGCTTTTGCCACCATCTTCCATTGAAGGCCCGTGAGTTTAGATCACTTTACAGAGACAAAACACACTCGCCACAGCACAAACTAGACAAACAGACAGGCAACAGAACACCAGGCTAAAAAAATGAACTGTACTTACCACAATCAAACCTGCAGCTGCTAATGCAACCAAGCCTTGAACTAATTCACAGAGGAAATCCATCCTCCATGCCCTGCTAGTCACTGACAGACAGACCACCACTAGCTAAGCAGCTAGCCCACTGTCGCTTCCTACACCCCTCTGTGCTTTCCGTCTTGTGGCCGCTGTTCAAACGTCCCAGGAGGAAAACGAGATTACGCAAATGTTTTGAAAGGTGAAAGCACAGAGCAACAGAAACCTTATATTTCCATTTCTCTGTGGGAAGCTCAGTGAACTCCACCTCCAATCACAACTGAACACAACGTCGACGCGGAAGTGCAGCCGGTGGTTGTCTTGAACCACATCATCAGTTTGATGCAGGAGGACACCGAGCGGAATCAGCGTCCGCGTGTGGAGACACAGCGCCCCCTGGTGGACGGGGTGGAAGTAGTGTCAAAAGTGAACTTGAAATAATATTGTTCAACGCAAAAAGGACATTTTAACAATGATTCTGCAATGACGAGAGGGTGGGATTATTAATAACAGAAAGGGACGATCACAGGTATCTGTGTTAATATAAAAGAAACACGGGCATATAATAACTACAAGCCCGTTTTTTTTGTTTAAAAAAACTCTCTTTATTGGCTAAATCCAAAAGGCATTTGTTACAGTACAGTAAAAGATAATACAAATACAGCAGGTAAAACAAAAGAATTCAATCATGTTAACTAAAGTCTCTCAAGTAATTGTGGTGGAAAATAAGACAGTTAACGGTATATAAACTTTTTAAACAAACATGAGCAACGGAGAACAGCTACAGCTAAAGAGAACCAGTATGCGCAAGAAACAATCAAACCCTGGTACATAAGTCAAGTTAGGAGAGCGAGCACAAAGGCACGTGCATTTAAAATAAGGCATCTACAAATTAGACAAGTGTCCGTCTGCGGCTACCGTAGTACGTACACAGAACCCACGTGGTTTATCAAAACATCATGGCGGCTGGTTTCAAGTAAGATTATCTCTATATTATAGTGAAAATTACACTTTTTATGTCCATTTCACCCTATATCTGCGAAGAGAAATAATCCGATATGTTAGATTACCTTTGATATTTGATTACTGGTATAAAAATTGATGTCTTCTCCATATGACAAGCTTTAATAACGCACTCCATACAGACCTGTGGAGTTGTGACCTGACCAGTGGATCATAACGGTTCACGCATATCTGACCCAGGAGAGTTTACATGACAGCAGTAGTCGTTTCTTTACTGTCACGTTGACGTCGATCTGATGACAGAAGTGTAGACAGAGAAAAATCTGGATAACATAAATAACAAGGACAGCCTCTTACCGCTCTGAGTTTCTGTGCAGTCTGATATAGTGTGTGTGATTTCACAGCCGCCATCAGTGAGTGAGTCGGGTCTGTCATTCTTGATTCATGCCTGTTCCACTTTCTAAGATAACAACCACTTTTCTGTTCCTTTTTCTTCCTCTGACGTTACTTTTGCACCTTCAGGACTGCTGAGCCCCTGGAGTACCACAGGAGTTTTCTGGTCAGTGACACAAAACAAAAAACATCATCCATATTCAGCCAGCACTGCTGTACAAACCTGAAAAAATACTCTTTATCTTAATCTTCATCATCCCCTGTCCTGACAAAAGTATTCCTGATACAGAAGTGGATAATATATGAGTTGCACCTATGGGTCTACTTTTTGTTAGAATTGAATCTAAACTTTAGTCATGATGTTTGACTTTTGAAAAAAAAAAAGTTAGGGCAGAATAGTTGACACACATTCATTATGATTCTTAATCCTTATTGATTATCCATAGTGTCAACAGCAGCACAGCATGGCCTAACATACACATCTTTACCGTTTAGAAAGAAAACTGTCGACCTGATGGAAGGGAACTGGGAGAATTTAGAACCACAACACTGAATATAGGTGAGGCAAAACGCCGATGGCTGTATATATATATGAATGATGTACGAGTGCATTTTCTTTCATCTTTAATCTACATGGGATTATTTCTCTGTGCGGCTGCTCTCTCTCTCCTCAGGCTCCATATCCACAGCGGACGGCTCTGCCTTGGTGAAGGTTGGAAACACCACAGTCATCTGCGGGATCAAAGCGGTAAGTGATAAACACAGCAGATATAAAAAGCTTATGAAACAGTCTGTGCCAGAGAGTTTCCTTGATGAAGATAAATGTCTGACTCTGTTGCGTTTCTTCATCCAAAGGAGCTGACGAACCCGACAGTGGAAGCCCCAACTAAAGGCTACATCGGTAAGTTGTCAGTGGTGTGTGCGTAAGCTTCTTTATGTTAGTGTGTGACAGGGGATTTCTCCTGTGTCTCCATCTTGATACAAGTAACCAATTACATCTACTCCCATTACTGTAATTGAGTAGCTTTTTTGTGTACTTGACTGTCAGTAGTGAAGTACATGTTGACTTAATGTACTTCACTACATATCTAATAAACTAAACTAACTACACCAGTAACGGTACCTCTACCTCAGTCAAATATCAACACAGTAACTGCACTTGTACTGGAGTAACACTGTTAATACTCTTTCCACCTGTCAGTGCCGAACGTGGATCTGCCTCCTCTGTGTTCGTCCCGCTTCAGGCCGGGTCCGCCGGGGGAGCAGGCACAGGCCGCCAGCCAGTTCATCGCTGATGTCATCGAGAGGTGCTGCAGTCTACTGTGCATCTATTCTGTTTTCACTTCACAGCACCATCAGACGTGCCTTTCACTAACCTAAGATATTGTTTTTTTGGCGCTGTAGCTCAGATGTGATCCAGACAGAAGACTTGTGCATTGAAAGAGGAAAGGTAAATAAAAATACTTTATATAAACTGTCAGATTGTGGTTCATGATTTTGGGTCACAGGTCCCGACTCTTCTGCCTCTGGTTTTAGCTCTGCTGGGTGCTGTACTGCGACATCATGTGTCTCGACTACGACGGGAACATACTGGACGCTTGTATCATCGCCCTGCTGGCTGCCCTGAAGAACAGTAAGTGAATAACATGACAGCATTAATAAGAGTTCACCGGTGCTAAAATTTACACAGGAATATTTTCCAGACATATTCCTAAATGTTACCCGTTAAGCCTTGTTCTTTTCCCCCCAGAAGGTATCACTGTTGAATAAAATGTTATAACAATCATGAACCAATATTATATAGCTGTGATGGACAACTGTGGACCTTTTAATTACCACTTCCAGACCATTTCCTTGCCATATGAAATGTATGGGTTCCAAGTGTCCTATAGGAATGACATTTTGGCTTTAATCTATTCAGAATTGATCAGTTACTACTCGCACTGCTAAACCAAGGTCCCTAGAGGCTTGAGTACAAATATCTTGAATGTTGTATTTTTCTGTTATTCAATAATAGTGTGGTGGTACCTAATCACATTTTTGCCCTGAAGAGTAGTCGCACACTATCAAAAGAAATTTTGTAAAACTCTTAGATCTTTGGAATCTTGAGTTATCAAATATATGTCTATTGTCTCTATGAAAGGCAGGCATTTTTCTGTTTATTGGTCTCATTCATCATTTCCCTCATCGTTTCCCTGTTGCCCACAGCACAACTCCCACAAGTCACCGTCAACCCAGAGACCTGTGGACCACAAGTGAATTTAGAGAAGAGGAACGGGCTGCGAATTCACAAGCATCCAGTCGGTGCCTCTTTTTGTGTCTTTGACAAGTAAGTGAATCAAGACAGTACCAGTAGGCACGCGCCAGTGTTTGGACACAACGTCCTTTAGCCCCAGGATGAAACCGTTTGCCTCCGTCATCCGTGTGACCCAGCCTGCCCTCTCCTCTGTGCAGCTCCATACTGATCGTGGACCCCACAGCTGAGGAGGAGAGCCTGTCCACCGCTCACCTCACGGTGGTGACGGATGAGGAAGACCGGCTCTGCTGTGTCCACAAGCCAGGTCCGCAATGCAGCCAGTAGTGATATGACTCTCCCTTTTCAGCTTAGTCAGTGCAAAACTGATTTTCTTTTAAAGCAAGGCTGAAGAAATTGATCAGGCTTGGCACTCTTTTTTGTTTTAGAGTACCAAGTCAGGCTCAATCTCAAATCCCAAAATTAGTCAAATTCTGCTTCAGTCACAAGTCTTGCATTTAGTTCAGTATTATATTCTGAGTTAGATAACAAAACAGCAAAATGTTTAAATCAAAGGTGGATTAGTTTAGCCTTACTAGCAGAGCTGTTTTTTGAATACCCGTATTGTCCCTTTCATCAGTATCAATCTGAAGGCGTCAGACGTATTGAAACGTTTCAAAATCACAGATTCTCATAACTGCCTCTTTCTGTTGCTGGTTACGGGCACTTCTACAGAGAAAATCATATTTATCAGATATGTTTAGAAAACAAATTTTGAGTGAACCTAGCTTTACTTAGCTCTGACTGGTGGATGAGGAGCAAAGTGCGAGAAAGCTAGGGGTCAGATCTACAGAGTCTACCTAGACCCGGTCCGAAGTCGAGTAGTTTACCTCTCCAGCTATAGAAGAGTAAAGCCTGCACGCTAGGAACTCTGTGTACACATCTGTTATCATTCAGTCTGATGTGGATCATGGTCAGGTCAGACTCCACATCAGAATCAAAATATTGTGAATAAAAGGTGTATGACGGAGCTCCAAGCCTGCGGGTGAGTGACTCTTTTACAGCCCAGCACCTCACCTTGATGCGCGTATGACTAGCGGCCAAACCAAGTGACGCCTTCAAATTAATACTTCAAGCTGCTCTTTCAGATTGAATGGAAAAAAACAAATAAATCATTGAACCCTCTTCCCCTCTGGCTCAGGCGGGACGTCCCTGTCAGGAGAGAAGCTGCAGGAATGCATCAGCCGAGCCGCGGCGCGGCAGAGAGAGATCCGGAAACTCATCGACAAAGTCACACAGAGTGTCAAGACGACAAAATAAACAGCCACAAACAGCACTTTTATCTAAAAGCTGTATTTTCCACTGTCAATATATATTCTTTTTTTCAATAACAATAAAACTGCTGACAAAGACCGCTTAAAAAATTATTCCTGTGTCCAGAAATGTCTCACACGCACACTCGCTTGATGTCTCGTAAGAATAAGCTCATGGTTCCTGAACTAATTAAAAGGAAATGCCTTTTCAAAATGTGCTGTACAAAAGCGGATACACCGTCTTGCATGTTGATCTTGAGTCCTCGGTCGAGCCCTGTGCCAGGATTGTTAATAGAATAAAGACTTCCAACAGACTTGAGAGGTAGAGGGCTGCCCCCAGGCACTGCTCCAAGGTCAGATTTGCATTTTTCACATGTAATGGTTACGTGGAGGATTTGGTGCGAGTTAAGCTCAGCCGGGATCCGTGCGTAAGGGCAGTTCCTACCGGGGTCAACCGAGCAGAGACAGGAGGATCAGGCAGGCTCACGAGGAATCCTCTGAGGATGTGCGTTAATGATCCTCTCGGTCAACGGGGCCTCCGACGAGAAAGTCTTCCTGAAGGGGAAATGTGTTATTGTGGAAGCCCCCCTACCTATGAGAACCATCTTTTTTTTTTCAATTTCATCTCAAAAAATATCAATAAGGTTCTTTTAAGTGTAGGGCTCCCTGCTCTAAAAAACAGACACAGTTTTGGTTCTCCAAAACCTCTGACAACCTTTACATACAAATCATTACATTTCTCAGCTAGAAAAAGGACAAACAGAAAGGACGAAAAAGAAAGTCTTTTGTTTTTGTCTGCGGCCTCCACAGTGAGACCGACGAGCGCACAGTATGGATCGTTCATGTCCTCGTGACGGGGGTTTTAGTGTGTGATTGTGTTGTCTGTCATGATTTAGGCAGGGGTTGTGGCGTGCTCCTCTTCCTCTTACTTCTTGGTTGGTTGGCGGTATGTTGCTGCGGCACTCCCCCCTGAGGAGCTGCTGCTCCCATAGCCATTTGCTGCTGCTGCATTTGGTGCTGCAAGAATTGCAACTGTCCAGTGGGGAAAGAGACAGAAAAAAAAAAAAAATCAGAAGGGATTTCTGCGTGACACTACGAGAAAAACTTGTCGTCTGTGGATCTAGTTATTAGGCAGTGCATATATGCTTGTGCGGGCGTCTGCTGCATGGTAAAATCTCATTCACTGGCGCCAGTGTTGGGCAGACTTCCTCACTGAAACCGGATTCATGAAAGTATCGCCTGGACTTTCGGCAGATTGCACTGTGCTGCAGACAGTCCGTGAGTGGCATGTGTTAGTGAAGCTGAACTGAAGCCTGGTACGACATACAGGAGCAAGTGTACAGAGAAACACAGAAGAGTGGTTAATGGGTTGCAGAGGGAAGGGAAAGGTGGGAAGAGAGATACATGGGCTCAAGGTTGGAGGGGGAGAAGGGGGGAGGAGTTGTGTTGGGGAGTGAGGCAGGATACAGTCAAGCAGCACCAGTGGTGTTAAGACGTCAACCGCTCTGCGGGTGTCACAGCTGTTCTGGAGACACGCTGTGACCCTGGCAACAACAGACATGCAGCTTAGCAACCGTGCTTTCTGCTCTGAGTAAGCCAGCAACTTCAACTGGGCAAAAACAGAAGGTCAGATCCACTGATGCCATACGATACACACCACATGCTTACCGTGTAAGAGCCTGCCATGTCTAATCTGTCAGTTTGCATAGCAACATTTGAGCAACATGTATGTGGTGACAGTATTGCAGGTGCTGATAGAAGCGGACTGTCGCTGAATGCTTTGTAAGAACATGCCTCCCAGTGCGACACGCTGTTAGTTGCTGCCGCTGGAAGTGCCACAAGCTCTGGTGTTTTGCTGGGAGTATCGGGACTGCAGCGATCTACGTCAAACAAATGTATTAACCAAACATACAACACAAGATGGTGTGGATGGCGAGGGCAAGGTGAGAACGGAATGTGTCTACAACATAAAAACAACGCCAGAAGGCAGATGGCGAAGGAAGATTTTGAACAAAATCAGACCTGGGATGAATATAGCTTTAACTCATTTGAAGTTGGAAAAAAAAATGCATCAAATATTCTGAGAATGTTATTTGGATGTGATGAGGAATGATTAAAAAAAAAGCTCTTCGAACAGTCATTTTAAGACTTTTGACTACATATGCAAGGCAAAAATTACAAATTTGGGAAAACAGGAGAGATTTAGACTAGTTTTTATTTAGGTTAGTGAAATTTCATGATTCCCTTAGACGACGGTCTACTCACCATTATAAAAGTCAATGAAAATTAAAAATGGTTTCAAATATTGCAAGTCGTTAAAATACTATTTGCTTCTTGGGGGACATATGAAACACTTCTAATGAATGGATGCAAATGGTTGGAAAAGCATAATTCAAAATGCAAATACATTTAGCCCAGGTCTGATGAAAACACTTGAATTTTTGTGTAAAAGAAAGAAAAATAAACTGTCTTTCTTGGAAAACAGAGCATGAAGCAAAGCTGCCTGGCTCTCTGACAGAACGTACTGTATGGCACACCTGCCCACTAGATAAAGGGGAGACATGAAGAGCTGTCTCATGTAGAGTATCCCAGGACTATGTCTCAGTAGTTGGGTCCCACAGAGATGTATGTGTGTATATAGATGTTAAAGTTGCTGTATTACTTGGATCTGTGGCTGGTGCTGCTGCTGAAGCCTTGGAGAAGGCAGCGGGGGCCCAGACCCGTCCAGCCCACAGCCCAACTGGGACAGCACTAAGGGGGGGAAGGGAAGGGTGAGGAGGGGAGAGGGAGGGAGGAGCCCCAGAAAGAAGGAGGCGAAGGGTAGAGAGGAAGAGAGGTAGAGGAAGGTATGGAGTGAGGTATGGAGAGAAAGTGTGCGTCGACAGGTAAAGGGAGGCAAGTGTGGCAGAGGATAGGTGGGGGGGGGATGTAGTTTCAGTGGTGCAGAGTCAAAAGGGCCATACGAAAAGGACGGAGGGGAGAGAAGTGAAAGGAAGAAGAGAAGGTCGGAGGAGGCGTGCTCGCAGGATCACC
>OMOV01019012.1:0-12735 GCA_900312565.1 Beryx splendens
TACCTGTTGTCCCATCCCGGTAGTTTGGTGTAACAACGATCGGGACTAAGCGAGCAAACCCCTGCGCACCTCTGGTTCACATCCCCCAACTGGAGCGGCCTGGTCCGAACAGTCTTCCTCGATCCCCCTCCCCGCTCTTCTTCGCCGAGTCGCTGCTAGCTAACGTTACTAGCCCGTCTTAGCTCGCTAGCTAGCCAGTTAGCTAACGTTAGCAGTTATCAGTGGAAACCCACCCACCCTGCCTCAAACAATAAAACCGAAACCCCGGCGCGTGACAGCAATTGTCTCTATTCCAGTGGTCCAAAGGGTATCCAGGAGGAAATTTACGGTACCCGGCGAGCGAGATACAGTCAAATTTAGACCGTTTCAGGATCGTTCTGCCGTTGTCCGGCCACTGCGCGCCCCCTCTGACGCCGCCATCTTTACCGCAGAATAGAAGGAGATGTGTTTCACAAGGCGGGGGGTTCGATGCGATCCCCGGTCACCGTGATCCTCCACCTCCCCTGCACCGCGTCCAACAGCTCCACAGCAGCGGTTCCCAAAGCGCGGCCCGGGGCCCCTGGGGTGCCTGAAAGGGTCCCAGGAGGGTCCTTAGAAAACTGCAAAACAGCTTAGAACTTCAGTAAGGCTGTTATCTCATTCATTATAAGTTAGCACAATGTGACACTGTGGGAGAATGACTGCTTCAGTTACAGGTTTCGTTCTCTTCACAGTCATTTTTTGGGTAAAACCTATTTAACGACAGAAATGGATGGGGGTCCTGTACATGAAAAAGACTGACTGTTGTTCTACAGACACCCAAGCAACCAGGTGAAATGAAGAGCATTACTAAGACCGCAGATGTGAAATTAATATGTAAGATGTTAAGTGAATTAATATTGTAAGGGAGCTGCATGGGCATACCCTAACCTAACACACTAATTGTATATTTTAGGACACTGTGAACATCACAACTGTATAAGTCCCTATAGGAATATTACATATAGCCTGCTGAAAACACCATGAAGCACGATAACTTCACTATTAGCTCTATCAAGTAACACAGAACTTTTCGTTAGATATGTTAATATTGGAGAATTTAAATTACAGGGAGCTGCATGGGAATAGATTGTTGGCGCTTCATTGTCATTTATCTGAGAATAAACCCTGCAAACTGCCTCTGGGGCGCACAGTGCATCAAAGTCAAAGTTGTTGAGGTGTAAACTTGAATAGGGGTTCTATCTTAATTTGTGCAAACTGACTGAGCACACACTGTTTCACTGGAATAAACACCTGCACCAACATACAGCACTCACTAATAAAAGATAGGCTAAGGGTGGACAATAGAGGCAAAGGGAACACATTTCTTTTTTTATTCTCAGTAGGTCATACTTTGGTGTCTGTCTCTGTGGATTGATCAGAGACACCATATTTGTCTACATCCCAAAACAGAACATATAGATTAATAAAATTAATTTGTCAACTGAAACAATATTGAAGGCCATACATAACAGGACATTCATAGTGGGCGAAACTCTGCCCCCCAAATAAACACCATACCAAACTAAACAGCATTTCAGCAACCTGACTGTCGTCAACACTATAAATATTCTGCTTTTTTAATCATACCTCAAGGCCATAAAGCAAGATAAAACATCATATGTGGACAGTTCTCAAAACAATACAAGCAATGACTCCTGATAATGTCAACAAACCACTGCAGCTCAGTCTGTAATTCTGGTACCATTCTAATACCTCTGCTGCTATTTGTACACAATTATAAAAAATAATTGCTGGTATTTGTGTCCGTCAAGTCATTTAGTAAGGGACTTCAGGGAAGCATCTCTTGCCCATCGGCCAGAAGACAGCCAAGCTGAGCGCAGGAAGGAATCAAACTAAAACCTTTAATACAGTGCCACCTTGTGGCCGCACAGCTCTTACAAGTGCAGAGTAGTTGCTGGTTTTTACTTTTTGTGCATCTCATTCTACTCCAGCATAAAAAACTGTTCACTTGAATGGAAATCTCACTGAATTGGCAACATTAGTTGTGCAATGAATGATTTTGTAATTTCTTACAAAAACAAAACACAATTGTGTAAACATACATTATTTCAAACCCATAAGAACTGGTAAGTACATATACTGTATCAAGTTCCTCATACAATCAGCTAGAAATGGAAATGTCGGTTGTTATATGATTAAAAAACACCATCTTACTTAGTATACACAGTATCTGACAAAGCGACATACTGTAGATCTTAGTGCTAATCAAGTATCTCGTCTCACTGTTTAGTAACATTTAAGCAGCCAGCTGCAAGTTACAGCAGTCGTAGATTTCTACCAACCCAACATGCAGCTGAAATCACTGTCACACATACAGAACTTTCAACATCGCTCATGAATAAAATTTACATTATTTAGTTTCACAAGAAACTTTCCCCTCTGAGACTGGATGTGTGTTCAAGTAAGCTCAACGGGGAAAAACAAGGGTCATTAGGAATACAATCAGCAGTCACACAATATATGAACTCTATACAGTAGCATTCGAATCTCCATTCTTTTGATTAATTTCTTACTTCAAAGCTAATTTGCTCATGGTTTTCTATCCCACCATGTGACTTGACATAGCCGGGATAGACAGAAAAATTTGGATTAAATCAGATTAAATAACTAACCAAGTTCCCAGGGAAACATTAACTGAGTTCATGTGCACAACGGTCTGACAAAGGTCTCAATACCTGAAACACCACATTGTCAGTTTTTCAATAAAATGATTTTCCAAATATGTCAGAGTATTGAGTGCCGCCTTCATTGTCTGCTTCAGAAAAGCCAGCATTGCAACGTTGAAGTTACAACACAGCAGCCACTACAGAGCCAAGGCTCCCTCAAGATTTACACAGTAAAACAAACAGTGGCAGTTTGGCAGGTTCCTTGACTCCTATTAGCAGTGAATATAAATAACATCGAACATCTTTCCAAACAAGGTGTCCTTCGAACAATTACAGTAGGAATTGCTAATTTGGTTAAATATATACATCATTACTGCATATGTGAGAGAAGAGTATAATGTAAGTGTTTGCATTCAGCTGCCATATCATCTTGGCACAGAGTAGTTTCACAGAGTTGATCAAGGCAAAAGGAATGGGAATACATCTGAAAAATAAATACATAAAAAAAACTTCACATTTTGTTTTATGTGAACTTGTAATTTTGTAAAGGGGTTGTCTTTAACAACATAAAACAAACAAAACTAAAGATAAGTAAGGCATCATTGTGAATTTTCTGTCAGAGAGAGGGACACCAGATACTTATCAGACTTTCTCCATACATTCATAAATAAACTCAGTCATGTCATTAGGAACTGACGTCAGTGCAATAAAACAAAATGGAACATAAAAGAACAAACATCATGACAGTAATAGAAAGGCTGGTCCCCTCCACCCTCTCTCTCTCCACACTTCCTGATCAGTGATGGTCTTTGATGTCAGCAGTCCATGAAGTAAGTCCCAGCCTATCAGAGAGCGCCACCAGGCCTGTGGAGGTGACAGCTCCAGGAGCGAGGCTTCAGCAGCTCTATGAAAGAAGGCTGAAACGAAAAAACACCATCATATTAAGCTGAATTTCTGTCTAACCATAAAGGCTAAGTTTGGCTAAGTTTGGCCTTTTAGATGCCTGTAGTACTTGGACCCACAGACAGTACTGACTCCTGAGTCAGCTGTCCACTGAAACAGCGAGCTCCCACTGCTAGGCCTCTTGCTGCCAACATTGAGTCCAAACAGGGTACGAAAAAATATCTCCAAAAAAGCCATTTGTTGGCTCCACAGGGGCGTTGAGAGTAAACAGAAAAGTTGCAGTAGTAAATAAATTAAAATTAGCTCTGATTTCATGACACAATTCCGTCATTACACACACTTTCAGTAATCCGGAAATCACAGAACTATTTTTCTCTGCTGTGGGGTGAAAGTGCGTTACTGGTGGCGTGGTCTAGTTTTGCAGACAGTTTGCAGACTGCTTTCCGGGGCTGTGGATATAAATACGTCGGTTGGTTGCCATATCGTTTTCACGGACTGGCTTTTTTGGAGATATTTTGACATTTGGGCTCACTGTTGGTAACAACAGGCTAGCAACGGACCTCATTGTTTGAATCAGCACACAGCTGAGGCGGAAGCCAATATTGTCTGCATGTCCAATTACTACAGGTGTGTAAGAGACAAATCATATATATGGATCCAAAATCACCAAACTTATCCTTTAAGCTCAGCAAAGCAAAAACAACTGAATTTCAGCTGAATTATAGCCATGGGTATAAAACATACTGAACGTGTTCTGAGTGCAGCATGTCAGAAGATTGCACTGGGAAATGCTCTAGACTTTACCTCCTTCAGGGGGCAGTAGCGCTGGGCATACCACTCCTGGGAGTACAGACAGATAATGACCCCCTGACCCAGGAAGAGGGATGTCCACATGATTATGTTCCAGATGGGACCTTTCCTCTGGTCATGGAGGATGAAGTTAAACATCACTGCGAGAAGGTGAATAAGGCAGAAAAGGTTGGAGGCATAATGAAAACATAATGGTCAGAGAGAGTCACATAAATTGACCAAATTTTTGTGTGTGTCTTTTCAGTAGGTTTGACAAAATTTGACATCAATTTTAAGACAGAATGATATACTGAGAATCTAAAGTGTTTGATATTTTCCTTCCAGATTGGGTCACATTCCTGTGTGTTGTTAGTGTATCTTTAGAGAGCGGTAAAGAGCGGTGGTGTAATGTCTTTCCCCTTACTTCCAAAGCACATAAAGAGGCAGAAGAGGACGGGATAGAAGAAGCCAAAGCAGATTGCTAGAATGTACTCATGGACCACCGCCGACACCGTAAACACAAACAACATGGCTGCCGCTCTGAAACGCTTCCGGGACATCTGGAACAACGACAGGAGAGAGAACGGACAAGTCAAAACACCAGCGGATGGGAGGCAGCTCATAGATGAACATAAGCCCATGACAGCTTATCAATGCGTTTTCAAATCAGTGATAAAACTTATGTAAAATGTGTTAAGGACATTTTGAAATGGTGTTTCATGCTGAGGATATAATTTGTGCGAGCATTAAAAAATAAAATAAAAATCAACATCAATATGGTAGAGCAGGACGTTGCTGATGTGGTTTTAAAGACTATGATAGTGCATATATTGCATCATTAGCAAAACCACTCACCCACAGGAGGTCCCGGTACACATAGTAGTACAGCCAGTCATGGACCACTACATTCCAAGTGCGATAATAATTGGCAAAAGAGGTTGAATTCCACCAGTCCTGTGACGTGGAATCAAAATTAATTGCGTCAAGTGTAAAATACATGAAGAAACTAATTTAAGTTTTGTCGTAGTAGATGACTAAAAGTGACTCTGCAGAATTTCTCTGAGTAAAGTACCTTGTAAAACATCCTATCAGCAAAACAAAGCATCTCAGCAAATGCATTGAGCCAACAGTGGAGGAAGGCAAAGAATGCCAGGAAGAGAACCAACACTCCTACAGAGGAGAGGAAAAGAAAGACAGCTTGTCATGAAAATGCAGTTGATAACACAGCACTTCTGCATCCCTCATCTGCCTGTATGAATACAGGAATTTGAAAAGAATGAGTAAAGGGGTGTATGCAATTTGTATCCGTTTATAAGGGTCCTGCTGGGATCTACTGGCTGGACCTACCTGGCAGGATGGAGTTGAAGACACAGAGGACCATGGCCCTCAGGTCGAACAGCTGCAGACTGATGCTGCGGAACTGAGGGATGCACAGCCGCACAAACACGTAATAGGCATAAAACAGACAGCCTAGTACCTAGGGGGTGAGGAAGGTCGGAACAAAGGGATAAACAGTCATTAAACTGGGCCGATATCTTTTGCCTGCAGTCTTAAGCAAGCAATGGCTTAAAAACACGAGCCTGTTATTAAAGGCTGGTACCTGAAGCAACTTTGTGGCCACATAACCCCATCTGATCACTGGGTTCCTGCATAAAGTGAGAAACAAGGTTTTATCTATCACATGGGCTGCAAGAAGACAGTGCTCTGTGTTCAGTTATCAGAGGACATCAGCAGTGCCAGTGGAAAAATAATAAAAAGGCTCCTTTTACCTGGGATACTTGTCTCTGTAGATGAGAGTGGGTGCAAACAAGAAGTAGAGATACTGAGAAATCTGAGGGACAACCGGACCGGGACCTGGAGAGATTCCTTATTAATCAATGGAAGCTCTATCTCTCTCGGAAAGAAATGTCAAACAGTAAATACAGAACGCATGAAACACACACAGAAACAAAACATCAAGAAACAAAAAAGTCAAAAAGACAGAGAGAATGTATTGTAGTTGACAGGTTACATACTGGTCTTGTCTTTAGCCCAGGCCAGGACTCTTGGGACATTCTCCCTGACATAGGAGTGGGCTTTCATCATCAGACGCACCTGGAATCAGAAGCAGAAGCAAAACTGACACGGGCGCCTATTGCAGACCATTACAAGTTCCACCACAGTCTCTCTACTCAAGTACCAACGCTGACCTCCAATCCATTTTCCTGTCAACCTAGATCAGCTTTCTAACTGAATGATCAAACCAGACCCAGCTATACTGGTCAGCTACCTGTTCCAGTATGATGATGAAGCAGGATGCAGGTGGCATGCTGTTGCTGACCACCATGTAGGTGGGCAGGAATCCCAGTCCCAGAGCTTGGTAGAGCAAGAACGCTGAGCCAAACAGCAGGCTCCACAGCTTGGGGTGACTGACAGACTGGCTCTGCGACCACAGCTGGAACAGGGTGTAGGGAACCAGCAACACAGACAGAAACATACAGATCCACGTGCACACCACCAGGGGGAACTGTCCGAAGGCATAGACCAGCAGGTCAAAGTCCAGCACCAGTCTGAAGCAGAGGAATCAAGACAGACAGTAGAGATGAGAAACTTGAAGCCTCTGCTGAAGACATCTTTCATCCTTTTTATGTTCCAGCCCTCAGACCAAGTTCAGAGACAACAGTGTTAGACGATGCATTCCTTCAACAAAAGAAAAAAAATAGACCACAGTGGTTGAGGAGTTAAGCACGGTCTCAACAGAAAAGACAAAAATCCAAGGCTTGTTTCGTACCATGCCAGCCAAGGTTTATATATTACCTGCCTTCGTCAATGAAATCTACCACCAGCGTGCTGAGGATGAAGAGAATGAGCAGGGCGATGAACATGTGGTAGATGGTCCTGATGTGGTTCACCTCAAACAGCTCACTGTGGAAAGACAGGCAACAGGTGAGATGAGACATACAAGTATCTGTCAAACAGCAGAGATCTCACTGGTTCAAACTTCAGTCAGTTACAGTTACATTTCATTTACATCCAAGTCTCAACTTACTCTAAGAGGGACCTGCGATTGACAAACTGCTTTCCCTGGCCCTGGGGCGGCCGAAAATGCCTAAAGGGAAACAGAGTGACAACGGTGACCAGCAAGTCTGATTTGTTGGAGGGGAAGGGTGAGCAGGAACAAGAGAGGAATAGAGAATCGTTGTCCTGATGTGGTAAAACCCCATATATCTGGTACTCCATGCAAGTTAAAACAAAATGTATGAAATATGTGCAGATACTATTTTAAACAGCATCTGACTTGATAGGCTAAAGAAGGGGAAAGGCAATACCTGAGTTTGCTCCGCTCCTTATCTGACAGAGGGGGTGAGAAGACAGCAGGTACAGGAACGGGCTCCAGGCTGGCCGACTCCTCAACCAGACTGTCCACGAACTCACTGACATGGCTGTCAAACTGACGCATCAGGTCACTCTTCAGGTGCTGAGCAATGGCAAGAGACAGAACAGGTTATCATTGCAACTGCAATATTACAACAAACACACATTGTGTGCACTTACAGCGCATGTGTGGCAATGACACATAGTTCTTTCTGAACACATGAAGAGGATTGTAGGAGTTGTGTGAAGATTTGGTGTTAAGGTGTGAAGATTCATCATTACAATTACATTTCATATTACTTTTTATTATTAGACACTGCTTAATAAAGAAAACACGTTTAGTAGAAAATGATTTTCTTAAGTGCTGTTGAAGTGCCCTACAGCAAGCCACTGACTGAACCCCTACCTGCTCAGTCAGTGAGCAGGGTCCCAATTTCCACAAGGTGGACAATGTAGTTTTTGAAATGCTTCCTGGCTGTAGTGTTCACTGGTGCATCAGCTCTGTAAATCAAATAATGCCAATCAAATAAATAGTGAGCGATACACATTTGCACACCCTGCCTATGCATGCTCTTGCACTGGTCTGTAAATTTGTAGTGCTGTAAACTGCAAACATTTGTGAACTTGTAAATCTGTCAATAGTGAACACCGTGAGAATTCTTTCAAGCCAATAGGAGCTCTAAATTAGCATGATGATGGCACTGTACCTGTATCATTTATCACTATCATTTTATAACATGGTGGTGACAGAGTATGGAGAGTATGGGCTGGGATTCAAACCCACTTGATGGTGATATTGTGTAACTGCCACAGCGTGATGGTCTCCATCCAACAGGCCCAGGAGGTTATTGGGTTTCTTTTGTAAACAACTGTTAATTCACCGTTTTGAGATTGCTGAAGGCCTCATAAGAAATTTTCATAACGTTGTCTCATGCTCCACAGGGACAAACCGTGATTAATTTATTTTCAAACATGTATTCATCTTCTCATAAATAAACCGTTGTATTCCTTCCTTAGGGCATCACAGCAACTGCACAAGAGGTGAAAGCCAGTTCCACAGAAATTGATCTCACTTCATGAATCGCACCATCTAACCTCTGGTCAAGAGGAACTGAGCACTTTCTCATTCATTCTACAATCTCTATTCCTGCTGGCCTCTTAGTCACCTTGGGTCATCATGTATTGGGTTTACCTTGGTAAACTAACAACGTCTGGTTAACAATGACCAGTAGGAGAGCAGCCTATAGTTATCCATCTCATATCTGGTTTTTAACTGGCCTATAGCACATTCTGGCATAGCATCTTCATAAACAATCCATAAAGTCTCCCGTGAGAACATTGTCAGGAGAGCAATGTAGGCTAGATGACAGATCACTGCATCATCCTGGCAACACTTCTGTTTATTAGTTCCTTTTCCTAATGTTGGGATAACAACAGGATTTGAAAAGAGATGGGCCAAATCAGATTGCTAGGGTTTAACGATAAGATTAGAGCTCACACAGGATTAAGAGATTGAATCGGTCTAGCAGGGATTTGGCTCCACAGTGGATATCTCGAACAATGTCTGTTTGAATAAATCAGCCAAACTGTATTAACAAGTAAATAAACCTAACAATTAAACCAACTGGATGTTGGGATTACTCATAATTTAATCAAAGCCTTAACGCATTATTCTATGAGACGAGGTTGTTCTAAAAATAGCAATAGGCCCTAAAATAAAACAACGCTGCATCTCTGACACTGGAGGTGTGCTGTAGATGTGAGCTAAATGGCTGGTTGTTGGCAGGATAGTAAAACAACCCTGGAGGAGCGCCTTGAGCAGTTATTGGGTTATTTATGTTTTTTCCTTCAACAGGGAAAAGGAGGTTGTGGTAGAGGCCCATTCTAACATGCAGCAGAAGCCTTTTCCAAACCCAAATCATTGACTAACCTCTGCTTTCCTTTTCAGTTGTAGTTTTTTGCTGATCATATGCTCCACTTCAATTTTTCCTGAAATTGAAAAGAGAATATAAAACACATCGCATACAGTGAGACTCATATCAACCTGTTGCCCTGTATGAGGCAGCTTGCTATATCAAAATGAAGCTGACAGTCCTTTGGACACACCCAAACTGACAGAGCCAGCTGAGTTGCCAGGTTACCCTGTCTTAAAAGGACCTTGACCTGTACTCACTGACTCACATCAAATCAAATATTTAGATAATGACCAACAGATAACCTGCAACAGGCTACCTGTGGGGCATTTGATGAGACGGGATGTGAAAAGAAATCCCAATCTTCTTCGTGCAGAATTAAACGTCCCTTTTATTAAGGGATATAAAAGACACTCCTTTTTATTGATTTTGAAACTCTTGACAGTTTGTTAGCTGTGGTGTCATTCAGGAGTAAAGGTCAGGGGAATAGCAGGAACCACTGTGTCACGTATGAGTCATATCACAATGGTCTTTACATCCGATGTCGCAAAACTACAAAAAAGACACACCTCAGACCCAAGACAGTGTCTGGGAAGTAGGAAGTGGTGGTTGTCGTACTGACTAGCTAAGCAATTTTGATTGATTGCCTTTATTGTTATCTCCGGTTATTCTAAGCAGTACAATTGCAAACAGTCATATACTTGGTAGCCCTCTTTCTTTGAGGCCTGACGGTTGTCTGATGACGATGTGAAAAAATACCCTGTAAAGATCTCACGACTGGAGACTTGAGCAATCCTTGTGACATGACTGACCTCTGATGATATGGGTTACGGTGAAGTGATTCATTTTGAAGTTCATAAGAAATGTGGTGCTGTAACAATTCCAACTGAAGGGTATGCGGTTACTGACCAAAGAAAATGTACTGGATGGGCAAGATGCTTCATGAACAAATTATAACATTTGCATCAACTCTCAAAAGTATTTAACATCTTTTGGATCTGGCGAATCATATGGGTGAGTTTGTTTAGTTTTAAAACAGCGATAATGCACATGACCACCAAAATAAAAAGTTACAAACATTTTAATGCCTTCAGCTCAAGCCAGATCAAGCCAACCAATAAATTACACAACCAGACGAGAGTATTTTCAATAGGGTTCACTTTAGGTTCCTACCACATTTTGGTACAACCCGCACATCAAGTTACTGACTTCATTCACACCTACAGTTCTCTGCCCATCCAGCAAGATACCAACGAACTCTTACATCTAACCCGAGCCAAACAGTATAACAAACACAACTGGCTTAGACAAGCAGCTTATCAACTTATACATTTTATTAGCTAACAGTACATTTTATTTTCAAGTTCTACACCTTTGCTTCTTAGCTGCAAAGGTGTGGGAGGTTAAAGTTTCTCATCTAAACTGACAGATGGGTCAAGTTAACTTACCACTGTTTCCTGTGTGTTAAGTGAGCGGTCATTACTCGAGTTCAGAGTACAACACATGATCTCATGTCCTTGACTCAGTGTGCTGGTCCATGTCAGCTATGTAGAGTGACAACGAATGGGATAATCACTAACTTTTTAATAAAGAGGAGCGATGAGGAGGCAAAGTCTTGTTTTCCATCAATGTCCTCTGAAAACCTACACTCAGAATGCACCTTGCATCTCATAATTTGCATTAATAAAAAGAGATATCCCTTCCCTTGCCCCCTGCTAATGAGGGAGTTCAGTCTCTCTCACCATTGCTGGTTATGTGGTTGTCTCCACTGCCTTGCTGGTCCTCTCCTGGACTACTGTCCCCCACAACAGAGCTACTTAGGTCGGGGAAGATGGGCATCTTAGGGAGAGCTCGGCTACGGGACCGGAGGCCACTGTCATCTTCACTATCCATCCTGAAGAAAGCGGACGGAAAGTTATGTTTGAGAAAGAAGAAATAGTGACACACTTACCAAAATCAGTTCCTCCACAGCACCGTGTTGAGGATACAGGCAAATGGGCAGGCTAACGCTAGCCCGGTGCATGGCTCCTCGCGCCAGCTCACATGGATAAAGCATGCCGGGGATAGTGAGTAACGTTAACCCGCCGGACAAAGCGAGCCCAGTCCACAACACAATCAGGCTCGCATGATACAGACACGTAGCAAATAGCTAGCTCACGACAGCTGATTTTAAGAGGTCAGTGTGACAGCCAGTGACCAATTAGTAAGCTAACCAGCTGACAAGTTGTGCTACATAACCGCCTGGTTTAGTGGTGAACATAAGCAGCACTGTCTCTGGTAGTAGCTCGTGCCTGGTAACGCTTGCCTGGGTGAGAGCCTGTCAAATTAGCCAACTTGTTGACGTTATCTGACGTTAGCTAGCAAACAGGTTGAGAGACATGTTGGCTGGCACTGTCTGACATAAAACACGTTTTGCGATTTCCTCGATACTTACTCGTTTCACCGACCTGTCCCCTCCTGTGCAGTCGATGTCCAACGTGCCAAATATCTATTTGGGCTGTCTAACTTCCTTTATCACAACAATCTGAGCCGCTCACCTTCTCTACACTAAAGTGATGATGATGATGGTGAACGAGCGGCTGACGCTGATTGGCCAAAAGTCTCTCCTCCTTGCTACGTCACCGGCGCTCTCATCCACCCACCCTTGTGACAAAGATCTGGGAGAGACTTGTCTTGCAAGTAATGCATCTAAAACCTTTCAATAGGCTATTTAAAATTCCTGCTTACTTAAAGACATTCTCAAAATTATTTTGCCAGTGCACCCCTTTTTTAAAAATCAACGCAATGCATGTTCAAATACTCCAAAAACACGTTTTTTAAATAATAGATTACATCTGCCCTCTAAGTAAGACTTGCTAGCTATGGTGGATCATGTTAACAATTTGAATGGGTCTTGAATGGGACATTATCTTCTGCGATGTCATTCCATGTGAGAGCAAATTATAACCACAGATTTGCTTCCTATCTGTGATGCATAGTGCCACACATGACGTGTGTGGAAAATAATGTGGAAAATAATGTGGAAAATAATGTTGCTAGGTCCAGAAAGTCAAGCGTGACCGTGACGCAGGGCATGATGTCTACATAACTTTATGTCTCTGTGATCAAGAAAGCTGTTCTTTTTTATG
>OMOV01019022.1:3057-16978 GCA_900312565.1 Beryx splendens
GTGCTCTTCCGATCTAAAAAAGCTGTTTTTTTTGAAAATGCAATAATTTTAAATGTAATCACGCAAACACAACCGAATTGTATGTGCTTTTATGTTAACAGGGGGGATCCCACACTGGTGAAGATCAATGTTGCCATCACAACAGGCTACCTCATATCTGGTGAGAGAAACCTAAAGTTTCCGTATACTGTTGTTAAGAAAACTGGAGGAGATAAAATTCAGTTTGAACCTAGACACGGAAGTGCTAACCCAGTGTGGAAACATATGATTTAAACTATTGTTAGATTTGATTAAAAAAGATAGGCCTAGAAATTCATCACCTTACTCTGTAGTATTTAAGAGAGAGATGGTCTGTACCCAGTTTTATCAGTCTATTCATTTTATTGGGTGGTCAAACTCATTTACATGTCTGAGAATATTTTGATTGCACAGTCCACCTTTTACATGTTCTCTCTCTCTCTCTCTTTCTTTCTCTTTCCCCTGTTTTTTTTCTCCAGATCTGCTGCTAATATTTTACTATTGGAAGGCGATAGGCGACAAGTTTTTTGTAATTCACCATCTGGCAGCGTTGTATGCTTACTACTATGTACTGGTGAGTTCCCTATTGTCCAATAGCAGAACGTGCAGGCAAGATGGGAAAGAGACAACCAAGGGTGAACAGCTGTGTCCTGTGAAGCTGGGTGTTTAAACTGGTTTATCGGCTAGGTGTCCATCATGTCCCCAACTACCCACTGTTGTATCTCTATGATGAAAAGGCTCATAGGTGCACTCTATATGCCCAGAGAGAGGTCGTAATAATCTGTATCTGCGCTCCTTTTATACCTTCAATTACACTATTACACTGGGTATATCCAGAGAGGACAGGGCTGAGAAGGAAAGCTTATAAAATCCATACATTAGATCCATCATGTGGTTAGATTTTTGCCATGGTTTTTGAGAGATTTGTTACAGTAAGATTCATTGTTTGCCAGAATTGGAGATTTTTTAAGCATATATGAAGAGGTTTGCTGTTTGTTTGGTTGTTGTGTTATCTAGCTTGCCTGGAAATTACTGGTTGTTTGGAGAGAAAAAAAAAAAGTTGAAACGGTGTTATTTGGATTGCTGGTGCAGTATTGATAGATAGTTTGATTTGGTTTGACCTTTCCTTCAGTTCTAACCGTCTGACCAAACAACATGTCTTGTTTTCTAGGACAGTGGCAATGACCCTAGTTCATGGCAGTTGTCAGACCTTACCACACTTTCCCTGTAAACATGATACCTCTTTCACACATGTTATTTTAAAAACATCATCAAGAGCAGACACATCAACATGGCAGACGGCCTGATGCTCCAGGCCTCAACTTTCACACTGAGCAGAGTTTTACCCGGCTCCTAGCACTGATCAGGGTTGTTATGTGGGGTCGACTTAGCTGGGTGAGTCCTTTCACTCTGACGGTCGACCCTCCTTATTTACCAGGTCAGTAGTCTGGTGTGAAAGGGGTATGACTCACATATAAGGCCAGAATCAAGGGCTAACGTACAAGCTGTTATCCTACCAGCTACCGATATTGACATGTAGCGTGAGCCTGACACTCATTTCTCAAGTCATCTAATTTGCCAGTATTCATTAGCGCATTGGTCACTGCTGCACTGCCAGGACACAGTTGGCTCTCATCTAGATGTGGAAATAGATGTGTATGCCCAGCATTAAGAGGCAGTGCTGTTCACTCTTGGTTCCAAGCATCTGTAACCCTGTAGGTCGCCAGGTTCTGTCGCAGAATTATGGAAATGAATGACTATGGTATTTTTTGCATGGAATGCTAAATGATGGTAATGGCCGATGCCCCCCTCTCCCCCCACCCTGCCCTTACAATTTCTGTGCTTTCTGTTTGTTTTACTGACCCCCTCCTCCTCCCCTTCAGTGTTGTGTGAATCTGAACTAAGCTGAACTTCTCTGAGCTTGGCTAGCTGAATGCTGAGCTGTAACCACTGTGTGCATGCTTACATTTCTGAAAAGCTCTGGAGTTGTTATGGAGAGGAGAAGTCCATCTCTCTTGTTACTGTGCATGCCAACAAACAACTTTTAACCTTCCTAATTATACCTGTCTATCTA
This sequence comes from Beryx splendens, assembly GCA_900312565.1. Lineage (NCBI taxonomy): Eukaryota > Metazoa > Chordata > Actinopteri > Beryciformes > Berycidae > Beryx > Beryx splendens. The sequence goes on from OMOV01019022.1 coordinate 5,150, forward strand.
CCTTCAACCTATCTGTTGTGCCAGAGCCTAGTTCTGCCTCCTCTCTCTCTTTCTTACATTCTTCCTGTGGCTCCTTGCTGCGTGAATACAGTTTGGGCCGTGGGCCCAGACAGAGCCATTCAAATACTGTCATCCACATGATTTCAAGATGATAAAGTTCATTACCAAATGGACAGGCCCTCTGTCTAATGCCGTATTGAGTGTATTACCTACGTCTTTACTGAATTACTTTTCTTAAAAGCCAGGCTCCTCCTCTGTAACCATTTTATTTTAGTTAGGCCTACTTGTGGGGAATTAACTTTGTTCCTCTGTTATAAATGCTTGATTCTGTTTTGTATGTAGAAAAACACAAAGAGGGATACAGTGTGCTTTGCTGATCTCTCCATTTGAGCTCCAATACACTTCCTAAACTATTCTTGGATAAATTAAAATATATGCAATACGCTCCACAGCTCTTTGGTACATCAAGAATTATACTTTTTATCAAACATTGTCATTGGCAAATTAATAACAATCTGTGGGTAAAAAGCAGCAAAGCACTAGTGTACTTTAATCGCTGTGGTGCAGTCCAGATTCACATCTCTCCCTGTCTTACCACTGCCTTCTCTCCAGTCACTGGCTGGATTTGCATATTTTTTTTCCTCCCTAATGTGACACACATCGTTTTTGCATCTTTTTTGTCTGTCTTCATTGCAGTGTTAATGAGGAAAATCACATTCCATGTGCTTTTTTTTCTTCTGTGTTTACACAGTAATAGTAAGATCAATTCCGTGTCACATAGGTGGAATGAAAATATGATTTGAACTAACAGTGTAAATCCAGCCTTTCAATTGGAGAAACAAAGCGAGCGCCTGTATCTAAAATCATAAAGATGATTGGTGATGATGAGAGAGAGATAAATGAAATGAAGTAGGCCATACTGTTACTGGACACTCATGACTGTTTCTTCAGACCAGGCCTGAAATACATGTGGGATAACAGAATGAATGTTCCACTTTAGTCACATGCCACAGAGAAACTGTCTGACTAGCCATGTTGCCCATTTGTAGTGAAAGCAACTAAATTGGCCAACCTTCTGAATGATGAGTTAGTACTGCTTAAAGATGGCTTTTTCATTTAATTTGGTTTTGTACCCAGTTAATTTGTCGTATTTTGTCAAAGTCTTATTAGTTAATGTGTTGAGCGTGTTTATGTTGAAGTGTTCATGGTCGATTAGGCAACAACTTTTGAATATTATGAGGATGTGGGAAGATCTTTTGGCATACCGCAAGAGTCAGGCCTAGTTAAACTTAATCTTAAACTACCTTAGATTTGGAAAAGAAAGTTTTTTTGGAGGTTTTTTACACATCAGTTTTAATTTGTGAGCCTGTTGGCATGTTTTAGCTGTGTTGTAGTTTAGGTCAGTACAGTCAGTAGTGTCTTGGTCAATAATCTTCAAGTAATTTTATGAAAGGTGTTTTATGTCAGCATAATACATTTTTATAGCTATTTCATTTTAACAATCAAATATAGGTTAATCCAAGGGACGGAGATGCAATAGTTGACTGCTGTTTGAATATTGGATGCATGCTCTACTCTGTGATGTCAGTGTTGCTTCTTATTTGCTTCCAACTGGGGTGGCATCTTTATTTTCTTCTAATATATCTGTCTGTCTGTCTCTGTGTCCTCCGCTAATATGACTTTAACATAAATAGTACCTTTTCAAACCCTTCATGCAAAAATTACCAAAATCAAGTCAGGTTGTGTCATCCCCGTTCATGCAAAAACTACCAAAAGGGTTGTGTGTCATTTAGAAAACCAGAGCAGGTCTAGATCTAGATGGGGACTCCCTTCATTCCTGTCTTGTCTGCTGTTATTGCTGTTGCGCTGCACTGAGCAGATATGATGCCCAGTCACAGTATGGACTTACCAGTTCCTAGAGGTACTAGCATGCTCATGCTAGGTGGAAAGTTCATATCATATGGTATATAAACTCCAGATGTACCCTGTCTGTATCACCTAGTAAGTATGTTTCACTGACCAGCTTCTGTTTCAGCCCTGAAGGTAAGTCTCCTTTTAGTTTGTGTTTGTGTGTGTGTGTGTGTGTGTGTGTGTGTGCGTGCGGGTGTGTGTGTGTGGCTGATTAGAGCATGGCTGGGTTTCCTGAAAGCATCTTGGTGTTGAAATCATCTTCGTTCTGTCAAACAAGGGATCCCAACCTTTTTGCCACAGCTGACACCTCAGTGAGGCCTGAAAATCCCCATGAACACAACATTGGAAAAAACACAAAAGTTTTGATTTTTGATCTCATGTTCATATGGGGTCATGTTGGCTTTGAAGACGATCTCATAGCTAAGAAACTGTGGAAACCAGGGCCTGGTCTTCTAAGCAATGACATGGATGGAAGTTGAACTTAATGCTTTTTTACTCTGCATGGCTATTAATTGCTCCTTCAACTAGTGGCTGGCTGGTTGTGTGTGTATCTAAGGCTGTGCTATGTTGATATTTGCTCAGTAACTTTTGTTGGATGTTAGAGATGTATTGTCTTGTTGTTGTATGTCCTTACTGTGTTGTAGTAATACTGTTACTGAGTTCCTTTCTAGTACATCGTTAGTGACTAGTTTCTCATTAAAGCACAAATGTTTCAATTTATATGGGCTTTTTTGGTGTTTGGAGATTCTTTAAGGCAGATGGTTAATGAATCAACCACAAAATCTGCCATCCATCACTAATTTTGTTCCAAGAATGCCTCTTAAGTAACTGGCTATTTTTTAACCCACTTTTAAATTTTGTGCATAATAACGTAAATGGAAATAAATGGAAGTAAATAATAGTAATCTGAAGATCTAATGGTAGATCTAGATCACCAATTCTTCTTGTGCTCTTTTCGTGAAGTCAGCTAAATTTCTTGATGTCCGCTCTCAGTAAATGACGTGCGAGTGGATCATTAGGAAATGAAATGAGAGGCTGCAGTCTAAACTTGGCCTGTGAAACTTGAAGGAATAATTCTGTACCCTGAAGGAGATGCCTCTTTTGTTAGATCTGCAAAGGAGCAGGTCTATATTTGGCAAGGGCTTCATCTAATTTTAGACTTGATTTTCAGCCCCCACCCCAAAAGTCTCCTTAATCTTCTGAACTGCATGATAAAATATGAACCATCATAAGGTTATGTCCTCAGAAGCACGGGGATTACAGGCAAATCTCCCACTACCTGTGATGATTTTCACATTTGGTACATGGCCTGATGTTTGAAACTAACTCTGCTGTTGTTCTTCCTGAGACACTGATTTGTATTTGTGTCCATGTTCCTCCGTGGGTCAGAGACGGCTTCATGCTCATCATACCCACTCCTGACCCAAGTGACTCAGTGTCTTGTTTTTTGTCCTTTTCCTGTTTCATTGTCTTCCTGTTCTCACCTTGTTCTTCCAGGGCCAAGGAATGTTGCCTTATTTTGCTAACTTCCGTCTGCTTGCCGAGTTTTCCACTCCTTGTGTGAACCAGCGGTACGTACCTCGATAGCACGACCCGGGCATCGGGTCCTCATAGTCAGGATTGGGGTCAATTTATGTTTTGCTTATTTAGCCAGCCGTGTTGTCTTCTTTTTTTGTATGTTTCCTTTACACTTTAAATTCAAGTAGGTAGTCTACAGTTTAGAAGACCAAATCTGATGAGAGCAAAGGTTTGATGATAACAGGTTGCATGTTTTAAAAGACTTGAGTCACTGTTAACATCTGTGGCCAAAAAGCATAAGCGTCCTTTTTACATAGCGTCCCCTACAGTGTAAGGCAGTGCCTTTTTTTCTTTGACAGTCATTCTTATTGTGTGGCCTCAAGACACTAATGATTATTACAGTGGTGCTTTGCAAAACAGATTATTGCAGCACATGCTCAGTGGTTTTTGTGTTTATGAGAAGAAATTCGCAGCTCTCAGATGTGACTCAAAGCCAGCTAAAGAGCAAATGGATGACTAGAGTATTTGCCCTTAATCTGTGTCACACAAGTGGAGGAAAAGATTTGAGCAGGCAACGAGTCAGTCATGAGTCACTGTCGCTATGTGTTTCAGCTGGTTCTACAAGATGATTTGAGGTTTAAACCGGTTTATCGGAATTCAGGTTTGTCAGTCTTAAAATAGTTTCGAAAACAGTCATGTAGCCAAGGCTCCAGCAAATTGGCAGGGAGTTTTTGTCCCATTCACTAGAGTAGAAAATCTTAGCCACTGCGAGGACTTGCCGACACATATATCTATTGCATACTGCATCAAACTATGTGTCAATGCAACTCTGCCTAGTTTACCATAAATTAATTTGCTATCACAAAATGGGCAAACAAAGAGAAACTATGTCCTGATGTGTCAGCTGGTTTTTGTGAAGTCATTCCAGGTTGTCTGACACTCATTTTGTCACCATCTCTTCGTCCTGCTCTGCGTTGTTGTCTTGACTCTGTGTTGTGTTGCAGCTGGTTCTTTGAGGTACTAGGTTACCCCAAGTCCTCCCGGCCCAACATGGCCAACGGCGTTGCCATGGCGGCGGTCTTTTTCCTGGTCCGCATCGCCGTCATGCCGGTCTACTACAGCCGCATGTACACTGTCTACGGCACCGAGGCCTTCTACCTGGTGCCCTGGGGTGGCCGCGTAGCCTGGATCTGCTCCAGTATCTGCTTGGATATCATGAACGTTATGTGGATGCACAAGATCGCCCGCGGCTGCTACAAGGTGCTGCGCTCGGGACGGCGGAGCAAAGCAGATACACCTCAGGAGAACGGGAAGACGGATTAAGGGAGCCAGGGTGTCGGTGGTGAAGAAACACATCAACAGAGCCAAGGAGACGTCACTCTCAGTGCACCAGTCGGCACCGACTTGGACCCTTACCTGCCAGGCCGCTTCGGTGGCAGCAAAACTTGGGAAGTACTAAAGGACTGAGGATAATGAGGGAAAATGTTTTTTTGTTGTTGTTGTCTGAAAAGCAGGAGCAGTGCACTGAGATGTGACCTGATGGACCATTAAACCGGCCATCTCTAAGCCATGAAATGGCCTCTTAGCAATACTCAGTGTGCATGGCCAGTTGTTTTTGTTCTCTTTAACAATGTACCACTCGAAATAAGAGGTCAGTCTGGGACGATGGACTGTTATCCCAAACACAAATTGTCAAAAAGTTTACCGTTCTTTATCATACTTAACACAATATATTGTTCCTGAGAGAACTTTATGGACCTCTCGCTTTAATGAAGTTTTCTTTTCGTATTATTACTACTGCCTGAGTCCCAGAGTTTAAATGATGAAACACGAGTTCAAGCTGATGACAAAGCAAAGGTTTGAGGGGACCTCAAAGGTACTTGGTGATTCCTCAGTAATGGTCAGTGCCATAAAATTCTTGTCAAATGCCCTTTTTTGAGGGAGAAGGCTCCAGCACCCCATTTTCCTCAGTAAATCTTGAGCTAATTGCCAGGGACTGGACTGAGACGGGATTGGATTACATCAAGCGCAATCACAGAGAGGAATAAGCATGACTGAAATAAATCAGTTCATCGCCCACCTACTGTCAGTCACTAAAGAGGTTCTTCCACACAATTAACAATATGTGTCCCCGCCTCCATTGCATTAAATGGTAAACTTGAATGATGTAGGGCATTAGCACAGTGTATGTATAGTTTATTTTCCTTCTGTCTTGCTGGGGTCCAGGCAAATGGGTTTTTAAGGATTCACACGATTAAAAGATATGTGTTTTTAATGGAGGAGACTGATGTGCAATTGCCTGGCATACTGTACCTTAGGATGCTGAGGCTGAGCCAGCGGTCTGCCCATCTGTTAGAGCGAATGCTGAAAGGGAAACTGAATGTCAACGCTGCTGTACACTGAGAAAACTAATGCAAGGAGAAGCACTCGTTCTACTAAAAGGCATTTATTAAAAGAAATGCTGAGGCAACAGTTTACATCAGTTTTGTAACGTCACATGACGTAACGTCTATACAACCTGAGATTTCACCCAATGACTGTACAAGTCGCAAAATATCACATTGCATACACAAAGATATTTTGTTGACTTGCTGTTATAGTGGGAGGTGGCATTATGTTTTTCTGTTCTGGGGTGAAACCAAGCTCGAGTGCTGACTCTGAGTCAGCATCACAGACCCTAGCTGTACCTGTTTGTGGGAAAACAAATGCAAAAAATTGAACCCAGATTTGCGACAAAGGGTGACTGCTTCACATCCTACATCTGCGCCAAGAGATTACAGTGGGAGGTGTTAGCAGGATTCTGACATTCTTCTATTCATTATCTATTATTAGGCCTGATGCAGATAGTGTATTAACTTGAAGTTTATGTCATATACACACAGACTATATATGATGTCTTTTTTTGGGGCACACTGTTAATTTTACCCCTGTACGACATTTGCCAACGAGCTGCATGCTGCTATTTTCTTCAGACATTTGTGTTTTCTATGAAGGGATTTGAAATTTTTGCCAGCAAATTGATTTCAGTACATGCTAGGAATCTATTTGATATTGAACTTTTTCTCAAATCATTTAACCGTGTTTCAGATGGTAAAAGACCTGTTTTGTAGCAGTGTGATGCAAAGAGCCTCTGCATCATGTGTAATATACTACCACCACTCTGCTGCCGATGTGTACGTTGTTATTAACTCATCAGGTGGATTCATTATACACAACTTGGGAACTCTATGTGGGTTTCAGTGGATATTAATATGTGGAAAAGGTTGCAAGAGAAGTCCATTTTTTTTATGCACCAGTCTGTCTAAGCAGTTTTAGTGTTGAACAACACAGAATACACTGAGCATAGGAACAATTCAGTTCAATAGATTTTAACACAAAATTACCTGTTCAATGTAAAACTTTCATAACTTGTTTCATAAACATGTACTTGAATCCGTGTAGTTTTATCTTTATATATTCTATACATCAAAAGCTTCTTTCAGATGGTTTGTCAGACAGAAACAGGGAACTCCAGTCTTTAAGATAGGCCTTGCATTTCTTTTTGTGCTTTGTTGCCTTTTTAAAATGAGTTTTGATTGCACAGTACATATTTTTGCTACATCTAACTCCTCACAATACTGAAAACGTGCCGTTTTCAATGTGCTTTTTTGTTGTGTGTTTTCCATTTCTGATGCCTGTTTAATGTGATTGTGAGGCCTTTGTAATAGACCAGGTTCAAAAGGACGAGAATTACAAAAACCAAGATGCTTGTTCAGGAGGGGAGTTTTAGTTTAACTTTGTGTTTTGTTAGAGTTATAGTTTTAACATTTTCAAAGGTTAATGTGGGTAACACTTGTGTCAGTACGTAGGCTGTTATTACTCAGTGGTGTGGAAATGTCAACATGGTGTCATCGTGGGGCGACACTGTCCTAATGCGTTTCTCTGTCAAGTCCATGAGCATTTTCACACAAGAGTGCCAACCTGCAACCGATCAATTCCGATCAATTCTGTTCACATTACAGTTTCCACATGCTGTGACTGACTAAACAGGCACAGCATGACTTTGGCTTGGTACAACAAGTGTGAAAGACTCCTTTCAGTTTTGCTCACTGATTACATTGTGTTTGGAACAGGATGGACGTGGCAACTGATTATGGGTGGATGTCATCTGCAAGTGGTTATCACTGCAGACCTGTATCTCAGATAATAGAGTCAGGGTATAATGTGATGTCTGTCAGTGTTTCATAGCAACCAAAAGCAAATCATTAAAGCGTTTCAGGACAGTAGGACACTTCTGGTAGAAACAGAAGTGGCTCTGTATGCAAGGTTATGCATGGAATATGGTCTTCTTCATGCACCCTCTATAACTGCATGTGGTATTGCATGGGGATTGCACTGTAAACAAAATAGCATATACATTTGCAAGATGTATTTTGTTGATCGTTTTGTTTTCTTTTTCTGGGTACATGTACATAATGTTTACTCTTGTACTGTGCCACCTAATGTAATCCACAGATGATGACAATGAGATGGTGCGAACATGATAAAGCAGAGATATTTAGTATAATACCCAGCACATAAATATCCGGTGAGGGAATACTTGAATACTAATCAGCACAGTTTATAACAATCTGGGCAGTGCAAATAAACATTACTCTTATGTGCATCTTGCGTTATATGCGTACAATTGTCTTTAATTTATTAATCCAAGAAAACTAAACATAATACAGACTAGGTGCCATGGTTATAGAGCTTGGTGCAATTACTGGCCAGTCAATGCTGTGATATAGTTTCTGCTCTGAATGTTTTATGGCAGCGAGGTTTGAGCCGGGGGAGTGTTGGGTCTGTATGCCCTGCCATTTTATGAATGTATTGGAGAAGAGAAAATATTGGTCATTTACATTTTCATTTATCCTTTACAATAAATGCCAAATTAACTGAGGTGTATCATCATTTTGAAGATGTCTTTTTTTTTTTTTTTTATACACTTGGGTATCGGATGAAGCGAGCCCATGCTGTATTAGATGTGGAATCCAGTATCCTACCAACAAGAGCATGATCAAAACCGCTTTCGCATCAAGGGACAGGTCAACATAAGAGCCTCACTGCTCTTATGAATCGTCATTTGAAAATACTAAATGAGGTCACTTTTGTTTGTCTTAATTTTACTCACATGATACCATTTGCCTCAATAAAGCAATATGCAGAATATTTTCAATGTCAATAAATATTTAGAGTGAAATTTGCTTTGGTAATTTTTGTGCTGACTTTTGTCTCTGGCATTCGTTGAGGTCCATAGTTTGATATATTAATGTCCTAATCCAAGGCCTGTACAACACTGGAAATATCTGTCTCCATATGTTTGCATTAAAAAACTCTTACCAGTTTATAGTGTGTGCTACTGACTCTGGAGACAACAAAAAAATGTAAAATTTGACATGGCTAACTAACATAGCTAATAAAAAAAAAATTTTTAAATAGCTGACAAAACATTGATGTTTAGATTTCGCTACCAATGATCCATATATTCTGTATGTATCCATATATTCACAAATTCTACATATTCTTCTAAATCCTTCACTTGAAAATGCCCTATAAAGTGCAGTTTTGAGATTTATCCCTAAAAGGTTTGTTACCAAGGACATGGCAAAGAGTGATATCTTTTTGAGTGGACAGGATCAATGCTGCCCCCTGCTGGGAAAACAAATCCGCATCATATCTGAATTCCAACTCACTCTCATTCGCCACCACATTTTTATTCAGACTTTTCATTTTACCATTTTGCTGTAACAGCCTTTTAGTTAGTGACAGTGTTTGCAGTATTCCACACATCAGCTGGCCTGCTGTCGCTCTGTGCTGCACATTAGATAAAACATTGTTAGAAGTGAGCAGCCTTCTGTTTTTTACCTTGATCCTGTTGGTTCCAAATGAAAGTGAAATAGATTTAAGGCAATCAAAATGTGGGTCTTGACTAATAGTTACAGATACACTGGTGTAGATAAAACTGAGGGGACAGAGATGAGGGATGGATCTATGAAAGACCCTGCATGACAGTGTGCAGCATGCTGGACTATAGCTGTGGCCCTTGAAGGAAAAAGGAGCAGACAGTGTTGTTGCATTCACAAATGGACTCGACTCAAGAAAGTCTGTTTAAGTACAATGAATTTTAGCACACTACTTAGTAGCCTACAAGTTGAAGTGCATTTGCGATTAATATATTGAAGAACACTTAAAATTCATTCTACTTATTATTGCACTTCTGTGCACTTTTTGGGACATAAATGTTTGTACTGTTGAAGGTAGCAATGCCATTCCACTTTTCAAATGTATTCCGATAAAAACACTGCTGCTGCTGCTGCTGCTGCTGCTATACTACTACAGTTTTAAATGTATTCTGCTTGAAACATTACTACTACTACTTCTTATACTTTTCAAGATGTTTCTGCTATGTCACCATTACAGTGTTTAAAACTAAATTCTACTTTTTAACCATTACCTTTTCTGGTTAATATACCAAAGTTGTTCTGCAATCCCAGCACTATAGCTAAATATGGGGCATCACACGTTGGACTTGATATGTATTATTTCACATGCAAGTTTGCTACAAAAGACACTTCAAATAGTTATTCTCAAGCACCATAATTGGATGTAATTAACTTGATAATTGGCGTTTCTTTTCAGCTCAATATATTTTGAGTACATCTGTTACAGCACTGAATAACATTTATGCAGTTTTTGTCATAATTAATCAATTTCATTCACAACAACAAGAACAACATGTTGTATAATTAATTATGGCCTGTGTATGAAACTCCATGTGATGTTTCATGTCTATAACAGACTGTCTCCTTTCAAACTGAGCTTTTTAATTTTTTTTAATTTTTTTTACTTGCTTGGAGTACCTGATGGGAGAGCTTTACTGCATTAGAAGAATTGAGATTCACTGTCAGATTAGTTAGCAATCACAGAAAAATATATCAAATCCACATTGAAATGCTTTTTTGGGATAATGTTGTTATCCCCTGAAGGAGAGATTCATCATCTGGCTTGCCTGTCTCCACAGGCTGGCCAAAGTGCAGGATCGTTATCAGGGCAGATGCTTCCTATCTTGAGGGACTGAACCGGTTGAAGGACACACACCTCTTTATCTGTGACTAACTGTGACACACGCTACAGTATTAAAATGCACTGGACTTGTTCCACACATTTCCACAAGACAGTATTTTCAATGTTTGACACGTTTTTGTCATTTATCTTAGCTCAGTCTATTTCATTCCAGTCTTACATGTTACCAAACTTTTACATGCTTAAATATAGCTAAACCCATGTTTACCTGTCACATAGCGTCAGCCCTTATGTCCACTGTTTGCCAGTCATGGAGCGCGCCAATAGGTGGTGCTATGCTGCAATTACGGATTTTAATAATAGTCTTTTTATTTGTATTAGGTTTGACCTCCACAAGGAAACTGGGTCGTCAAGCAGCAAAGAATAGGATGCAGATACCAAACAACAAAGAGGTAGACAAGTAGCCTAATCACACCAGCTGAACATATTGAAAATAACATATTGGTACAATCCATTATTAATTAATGAAGTATAATATTGACAAGCAAAGAAACAACAAAAATGTAACACAGTATAACACTTAAAGTATAACATTAAGTCTAGCCTGGGCCTGTAAGTCAATGTAAGTGTAAATGCCCACATCCTCCTGCCCAACATGAGCATGATGTGTTAGGGTGTCAGTTCAATGAGAAGATCTGAATGAATATGAAGAGCAACTATGGTGCCATTAAAGGCTCACTTACACCCCGCTGTTTGCCATTATGTTGATAAGTGTTAGATTACGTTTTGTTGTCCATAGTGTCATGTCCTTCATAACCAGGCTGCAAACTGATAAACAGTCTGTGACCGGCTGCTGCAACTCAGTCAACCCAGTCAACAGCTGGTGATTCTAGGAAAGAAATGGGCTTGTTGTCATAAAAGAATAAAGGTAATTATGTCCCTCAGATGTGATATGGGTTTGGACTTTAACCCTCCTGTTATGTTGCGGGTCAAATTGATCCGTTTCAGAGTTTAAAAATACATTTTTGGAGCATGAAACCTTTTCTGCTGGGCTTAATTACTGTAATGAACATGTAAATGAAAAATTACTAATTTAACGCGTTTGCAACTCCCCCCCTGCATGTTTATATTCCACACATACTGTTTGGGTCAATTTAACCCAGCAGTGATAATGGAGGATACAAAGGGTAAAATTATCAAATTTAGACCAAAACTGATTTGTTTTCTTTTCCAATATGAGACACACACAAACACACGCGCACACACACACGCACACACACACACACACACACACACACACACACATACACACACAACCGCGCACACACACACGCGCGCACACACAGACAGACACAC
>OMOV01019088.1:4112-15111 GCA_900312565.1 Beryx splendens
ATGTGTACTTATCTGACTCCCTCTCCCCGATGAAGATAGACACGAACTAGAAGATGTTGTGGTTCTTTGTTGTTGTCTAGCGTATGAGGAGGGAGTAAGAGAAGAGGAGGGGGAAGGAGAGAGAGAGAGAGAGAGAGAGAGAGAGAGAGAGAGAGAGAGAGATGATGCTAACCTGACTGATGTGTTCAAGCCACAAGCTCTAAGATCAGCTGTCCAGTGGATGAGTTGTCAGTCAGGGCTCCTACTCAAGAGGAGGTACTGAATCAATGTGATAATGCCCACTTTCTATTCCCATGGATGTTTTTCACCAATTTTTTTCACAGATCTCATCATACTAAAAAAATTCAAAGGGATTTCAGATGGATGATGCTGTATGGCAAGCAAGACAGCAGTATCACTCCAATGTATGTCACCAGCAGGAAGCACAGACGGCACTGTGATCTAGAGTGTTAAAGAAATGTCACACAATGTTAGAAACTTGAGTGCGTGCCACTATGCAGGGTAGCAACCATACGGAATAAGTAATTTGTGCAACACCCTTTTTGCGTTGGCAATATGTCATGACAGACATATGTTAGTGCTGAATGTAGTGGGCATACAAATGTACATCAATATGCATACATCATCATAGCCATAATCTGATAACTATTTGACCAAATTCACACTTGAAAATCAGAGTCACACAGTGCCAAAGTGACATTATCCTCCATACTTCCCTTCCTTCTTCCAATGTGATATTGTGAGTCCAGTAACATGTTGTAATCATATGAGCATAGCTGACGCAAGAACTTGAAATGGGAAACAGCCGTATTCAGCAATGCCTTGATTGGATGCAGATGAAATATTTTAATTAAACTGATGCATGTTAAATCGTAGGCTTTGATGTTGTTTATCTCTGCCACATTTTGATTTAACACAGACAGAATCACAGACAGTTACAGTCTTTTTTGCTTACGTCTAACGTCTATTTGAGCCATATATGATCATCTTTTTACTGTGGGTTTAGAAGACAGGTAAGTTAGCATTTGAAGACATGTTTATGTTTACTTTCATTATACAGCATATCAGTTTAGTTTACAATTTGGGAGATGTTTCTGCTTTATTTCATCATTACGCTGCAGGGCAGGCATACCATTTGTCAGCTTGGCATTCCAGCCATGCTTTATAAGCCTGTAAAGCATGCGAGGCCATGTAACAAGGTTAACAATGTTATAATCATTATAAATTATACTCCACTATAGACGCAGATGCTAAAGAAATACTATCCCAACACTTAACTTACCTCTGAGCAGCTTGTATCAGTTCACAAACTGCATAGGGCATCACAAATCACTGTAATACAATATGAAGCTAGCTAAGGGTGAGCAGAGAGTGGCAAATGGCAGTAGATTTGGGGGGAAAAGTTGATAATCCCATAGGAAATAGTGAGCAATAACATAAAGCCAGACTTGGTGTTGTGGTCAGAGACAGAGTGGATAGTGTATTATACTGAGTTTACAGTGCCATGGGAGGATGCAGTATACGCATATAAGAAAATGCTTAGGTATACCAGCAGAAGAGCAGCAGGGCTACGCCCCGTGGAGGTTGGAGGCAGAGGGTTTGTAGCCAAGTCCACTTGTTTTGAAACGGTTGCTTGACTGAAGCATGCATGATGTTGCTTTTTGCTAGTAGTATGTAGTATGTTTGCTGGCATATTCATTTCTTTGCAGGTTGATATGTTGGCTTGTTAGCTCTTTGTTTGTAGCATGTTAGTTGACATTGCTTGCTAATAGCAGGGTTGTTTTGGCTGTTTATTAGTAGCATGTTTTCTGGGATATTGACCTGTTGCTATGTTGGCTTGTTAACTTGTGTGTGTAACATGCTATATGACAGAGTGTGCATGGTTGCTCTGGTTTGTTAGCAGCATGGTTGCTACTATACTGACTGCAGAATGTTGATATGTTGACGTGTAACTTCTTGTCTGCAGCATGCTAGCTGGCAAAGTGTTTGCTAGTAGCATGGTTCTCTGGCTGAAGAGAAATCAGCTGGCATCTTATGACTAAGACATTAAATATGGAAATATATGAATATTCATCTCACGATTAAGACAGGAGTCACACATGATATGATAGTATGGTAGCCGTAATGAGTTAGATACACTAATTAGCTCTTAGTATAATTGTTTGCTGATCTGCTGAGTGGGCTGTTCGAAGCGAGCATGTCCCATTAGCTTTTTATCACTGAACTCAAAGAGCTTACAAATTGGGCTCAGCCTAAGTGTAGGCATAGGGTAGTGGAGGCAAATTTAGCTGTGTTTGGTGTCCGGGACGGTGGTTCTGGAACACCAGAAATCACTGTTGAGCCTTCCAGAGCTGTTGTTGGCCTAATCCAATGAAACATCTGTGACGGGATGTACGTGCCCATTTGATAACACCAGTGACATACCTGCACCCACATTCAACCATGTAACATTTAGAGTAGGTGGCTGGTGAACGGTGCTGCCTGTCTGATGTTTCTGCAGATTTATGACGGCATAGCCTGATGCCCTCTAGTCAACATTAGAGGGCTGGTAGATCATTCTTTTGACATCTGAATTGGGCTTCTGTGTGAATGCTCATATTGGATTATGGCACAAAGGATTGTAACATATCCTGTGTACTGAAATACTAAAGCAGCTTCAAGTTCATTTAGACTCTTTCATTATAAATGAGTCTGTAAATAGTTTACTACAGCTCACAATCTACGAATTCAAACACATAAAAATATCGCCTTAGTTTTAAACCCACGCACATTTTGATTCCATAATGATGTCATGGGCCCAACGTACATGGGTAGCAGTTTCACCTCAGGAAAGGCTAGAGTCTTTGCTCCCAGGTCGCTGTAAAAGCCTGTGAACCGTCCAGGCCCTGAGCTGAGTGCATTATCGCTGCCCCTGGCCCATGATGAGGAGAAGTATTGATCTTATCCTCAGACGAAAGCCCTCTGTGCACCTCTGCAGGGCTTAGGGTTGGCTGAGAAGAAGACCAGGCAGGACACACAGTAATGAGGGTGATAGAGGGCAGAATGGGGGACCAGCTTATTCTTAACAAGGAGGGAGACCTTTACGCTAACAGGAAAGAAGCTAGCTGCGCAAAATTTCTGTTGTTCTGTTCTTTCTTTCTTCGAACTTGGTTTAGGCCCACACCACACAGAATGTAGCCATGATGGCCGTGTCTGGAATTTAGGACTCCAGTGGGGATTTATCTTACCACAAACTGTTTGAAAAGCAATTTTGGTTCAATCTCAGTATTAAGTCAGGGAAGCGGCGGAGGTGGTCTTAAACAATTGGAAGCACTTCTCAGAGAAATTGGTCTGCGCTTACCCAGAGCTAGAAGGGTGGAATACTTCTGGCTGGGAAGAAAGACCCCCAGCCCTTTGACGCTATCAAACGCGACAGAGCTTTCTGCGGCAGCCAAAGTTGTTTTTTAACATGAACCCCGAAGAGAGGGATTTGTGTGTGCACGCCTTTGAAACCGAGGTGATGATTAAGTTGGGAGAAGCCACCTACCTCACGGTGGCCAAAGCTCAACCGCACCATGGTGATTATGGGTGTTGGTTCTGTGCCATGACTGCAGTAGTTTTTTGGTCATGCTTGCCCAGAGCTTACATCACATTGTGCGGTCGGGGCAGTGATGGAGTTGAAACAGAACTTTGTTTCTTCTCCAGCAACAGATGAATAAGATTACGGAACTCATATCGCATAAGCTTTCTCCACGTGCCATGCCTGTCTGCATTACATTTTCCCTTGTTTGAAATTAGGAAATCACTGATCTCCCTAAACACTTTGGCCCATTCCGCCTCAGTCCCAGTGGGTGTAGAAATGTATGTAGCTCAATGAGGGGGAAAGTTTAAAGGACTGCCCTCAGCAATTTACTGACTTCACAGGAGCACAAAGGGCTCCTCTCATCTTCAAAACGTCCCAGCAGTAGTGGAGTATGGAAGACCTAGATCCCTTCTCTCTGGACTAGGTCCTCCCAAAAGCTTTCACAGACTTAGCGGCCAGCATGCGCCCTCTTATCAATACCCGTTTCAACTCCTGTTTGATGTGCTGATTTTCACATCTCTCCTTCTTTCTCTCGCTTTCCATCCCTGTCTGGCACCTTTTATTTCCAGTCCACATTCTTGTGTGTTCCATTTGTTCTCTTTTGTGCATCGTTTTCAGAGGGCTGTGTTTCCTTGTGAACAGAGCCTGTTTTGGCTTGCTGTGGCACTGCCCGTCTTTCTAGTTTTCCACGGATGTTTAGAGTTTCAGCCCTCTCTAAACATCTTCTCTCGCTTCTCTCTTTCCCTTCCCCGAGGCCAAAGCAAGCTCATTCCCTCTAGCTATTACATCCAATTAGGAGGAGTGAGAGTTTCACCCCCTCCTCCCTTTCTACACTAACAATGTGGAATTCAGTAGGATGATTCAGGGTTTTCTCTTCTGTCCTTTGATGTGAACAAATTATGCCTCAAATACTCACTTGGCAAGGACACAAAGATCCAGTTTATTCTTTCATGTTTTGATTCTTTGTCATTTGGTTAACAACAAGATACACAATGTAAGGATAGATCATTTGGAATGAAACTGTTGCCTTTTTTTCAGCAATTCTCTTTCAACTGTCTTTATGCTACTAAAATATAGTGCTTGTCTTTAGATGCTTTTTTCCTCAGTATTTGCAGTGTATATTCTGCTGGCTCTTAAACAAAGTCTCTCTGTAGCAGCAAACTAATTATAGATTAATGTCTTACTACAATTTGCTGTTGTGTGTCTTGTGCTTTGTTCTGCTTCCTTGTGTTTGTCTTACGTCATTCTGTTCTGTGGTTCATTGTTGATCAGTTAGAGCTCGTTAGGATCATCCTCTGTAAAGTGGCATGCTTGTGATTCAGGGCTTATAAATTTATATACGTAGGTAGGGGTGGGCGATATGGGAAAAATATCACATCACAATATGAAAAAAATTCTCAAATTTGAGTTTAATAAACTGAAATAAAAGATTAAACAAAAACCACCAGGATCGATTAAAATTGGTTTTCAGGCATATTTTGATTAATTTTCACAAAGTAAGCAAACACTGCAGAGCTTCCACTTACAAATGAAATGAGTAGTAAGACTCAAATAGTTCTCAGTTGTGGACTAGCAGTTTGAGAAGATTTCACTATGAGCAATCTATTGGAGCATGAATTTTCATCTGTTTATATATGAATCATCCGCTGGTATGTACATTACAGCGCCCAGTACCTGAGTGCTTCTCTCAAATGACTCGACTATAGTGTTTGATGCTTGCTACCTTCAAGTGGTAGCCTACTTGTAAGCTTTTACCTCTGAGTTTGGAGGTGCATTTGTTTGGAAATAAGCACAATTTCTGAAATATACAAGCTAAGATGAATTGAAATAATAATGGAAGTGAATGAAATAATATAATACATAATATGCATTATGATATTTTAATACACAAACCATGAAACACAAAGTAGCAGCAGCCTGTTTTCAAAGCCACAAATATGATATACTGTAAACTGTTGAATCTGCATTTGTAAATCAAATTCTATGTGACATGGTTTGCATTTTGTGCATTTTTGAGATTTAAGATTTGAGATTGTCTTGGCGAACTGATTCACAATAGGATGACTCCTGCCTTGCATCAAAGTGGGATGCGATCAGAGGAAATCTTTGCGGTGGTTCAATGTGCATGTCCAAGTGACAACAGCATCAAAGTGACTGGCTGATCCATCGCAGAGATTTCCCTGTGAGATGTTCAGCCATGAAATTTTAAACTTTCAGCATAGTGGAAAAGTTACACAGTAACTTGAGGGGAAAGTTGGGTGAACGCAGCTAATGCAGAAGGGTATGGTGAAAGTTATAAATGGAAATAAGCATGGATTGGAGGCCACAATAATATATCACGATGTCTGCAATCTCCCTGTGAAGGCAAACTGTGATAAAGTTGTAACCGGTCACAGAGTAAGATCGTCATATTTCCCACCCCTTTCCTAGGAGTATAAGATTTTCCAGTGGCTTGGCTCTGGATATTATCAGTTGTGCAGAGAGTATTCATGTATAGAGGAGATGCCAGTCAGCTTCCAGCAGTACACACTTTCTCTCAAATTTCACTCAAACCTGAATATCACTCTTATAGTTTGTGCAGACTGACCCATGAGAACGACCAACGCTTTTAATGCCGTGTCAAAATGAAAAGTCTTTTTAATGGAGAGAGCGTCATGCCTGGTTGTTCCCACCCTCATCTGTAAGGTAGCACCTCTCCTCTAAGTTGTTGGAGCTCAAACTTTTTTCTTAAACATAGCAGAGAGCTATAAATCCCTGCACAAACAAGTCAGCTTCCTGCATTTGTCAGGCCAAAGAGGCAGATGTGGTGGGGGAAAAAATGCATGGCTTCACAATACTACTTTGTTCTCGCCATATTTTTTTCTTTGCCACAATGTCCTCTCAAACCTTCCGTACTGGCCTAGGATCTTAAGTTACAGGTTCCAGAGAGAATCATTTCATAAGAACTGAGCAAATCTTACGTCTCCTCTTTTTCCACAAACCCATTTTTTTAGCACTTAAAAATAAAATACGTAGAAAAGGCTATATCACAATTCATGTTACAATCACTATTGATGAAAGAAAAAAGAACGAATGATATTTTTTATTCATATTGTTCAGCACGAGCAACATGCTGTAGGTATCATGAGTAGCTACGTAAGATCTAAACCCTCTAAAACAGGTGGTAGGTGTGTTTGCATGGGTGCATCCAAAGCCCATGACGGGCCCACACTGTGCCACAGATGATGAAGCATGGGACATATGTGACTAACAATGTGGTATCAGCAGTGTGTTTACAGGTGACATGGTGCTCTGTGTTTGTATTCTCAGAGGAACAGTTCAGCCTGAAATAAAAATGCTAAATGTTGTTCTCTACATACCCCCATGTCAGTCAAAACTTTGAAATTGAAATGTGCATGGCCACCAAAGACACTTTGAGTTAGCCTTTGGAGTAAACAAATTCCTATAATCCAATTGTTTTGTAGCCAAACTGTTGCATATTGCATTGTGAGTTCGGAAAGCCTGTATTGACCCCATTCATTCCTGTATTTACCTCACTGACACATTCATTGTGTTTTTGGGGGGTGCTAACACTCTAGGAGCTAACTCTGTGTGTTTTGTGGTCATACACACTTTAATGGATTTTGACTGACCTGGGGGTGAGGAGATAATGACAGCATTATCATTTTGGGGTGAACTGTCCCTTTAAGATGGAACCCATCTGTTGTACAGAGGCTTTGCTCCTTGGCTTGCGCTGCTGTACTTTGCTGTCCTTTCCTCCTTCCCTTTCTTCTTCTCTCCCTCCTTCCCTCTCTCCCTCTGTTTTTTCCTCCTCATTGGCATTCTTGAGGTTTTAATCCCGACGTTCATTATTCATCCGAATACACAGATGAAACTAATATTCCATCTTCCTGAATGTTTCTCTACCTCGTGGAGCTTCAGTCACTCCTTCCACTCTCTCTGTACACATCCACATTCCAGCTCCGTGTTTTATATGTTTTATTTACACATGCTGCTTTAAAAGCCACAAAAAGTGAAACGAGAGGAGCTGGGGGTTTTGACCTGACCACATGTTCATCATAATGCAAGTGCTGTGACTTTTAGATGAGACAAGAGCAGCAGCTGAATGGCATTTGCATATTCTAACAGCTTTTTACAGGAACTTTTTTTGCAGTAGAGGCAATATGGGTCTGCACTCTGTTTATGTGGATTTCATTTTTTTCTCTCCAGTAAAATGCATGAGGGAACACAATACATTCAATGCAGGAAGTCATTTTACAATTCAGCTTAACAGCACCATAGCTACTGCATGACATTTAGCAACTGCTTTGTCCCCCCCGACTCTCAAGGGATGAGCTGTGCTATCTGACAGACTCCCAAGTCCCATGTATGAATTAAGTGTCAGGTTTAAGACCTTGATATGGCATCCATGTACCAGAGTGGTTTGGGTTGTAAGAGAATTTTTGCAATGCATCGGGACACGGAGCAATAAACAAGATGCAAAAACCCGCTGGAGTAACGACATCTCCTTATTGAAAAGCAACACTTTCCGCATTTAACTCTACACAGCACACTCATATCAGACATGCTGCCAAGGCTTCTGGTAGTTGCTCACTGCATAGAGAATCAGACATTATTTGTTTGGGAATTATTTTTGGAAGAATAGAAATGATTAATTTTTAAATGAATAGGTTCTCTATCGCGCTGGATGGCATGCAAAGTGCCTGAGTTGTATATTTTTTGTCAAAGGAATCTAGCATCTTGTACACGATCTTACTTTATGGATATCAGGGAGTGCATCTTACCGATAATTGTCGATTGGAGTGTCTGCCCCTGCATCCTTGAGGTAAGCTCCAGTATAGCATGTAGTACAATCAATACTGAACATGGCACTATGGAGGTCATATATGTATTATTTGCTGACACTCAGTTGGTTTTGCACACTGATACCTGAGAGCAGACTTTAAAAACATATTGATTGAGAGTCTAAAACATAGTAAAACTCAGCCATTGTCTGCACTATGTATTGACCAACAACACTTCCCTCCAGACAGTCTGAGCCAATGTGTTTTTCTTTATGTTATGCTTGGAATAACAATTTGCCGCTCTATTTGACTGAACACTCTCCCAAAGAAACATACACTCAGTGCACTCCATGATATTATAGATTTGAAACAATTTCATGCTTTCTTTTGTTTGATCCAACCACACTTTTTAAAAGAAAATGAACTCAAGATCATTGCTTTGTTTTTAGAACTATTCATGCTTTCAAATGTGTTATTATTCAATTAAAAGAGGTTGAAATGGCATGTAATGCATTCCCGATGGAAGCCAGATGAGTGGCATGGGAAGAAATCCGTAATATCATTCTGGAGTGCAGGGTGTATTTTTCTTTCCTTCCTAAACCGCATGTTAACAAAGCAGCCATTCGTTAGCGGAGGACCTTACCCACACTTCTCTGCTGACAAGAGGAAAATAGGCATGGATGGGTTTTTTACTTACAGAGATATTGTAGACCATAGCTGAAATAAAGGAGTTTGCTGCTGCACTTCCTTGTCATTAGTTGAAAGAAGATCAACGATGCCTCCCTAATTATCACATCTCTGAAATGTGTGTGTTTTTCACTGTCTTAGAAGTCAAAAGCTGCTGGTGTTATGTGAGTCATTTCACAGATAGCTGCCCACACAATAGCAAGCTGATTTAATGTTAATAAGTGCAGTTATGGAACAAAAACTATAAGAGTGATGTTATGTGGGAGATAGATGGTAGATGGCCGGAGGGAGTAGGGAGCACATGTGTGTGTGTGTGTGTGTGTGTGCATGCGTGCGTGCGTGTGTGTGCGTGTGTGTGTGTGGGAGTGGGGGTCTGGTACAAGGTGATATCTCATGTGGTAATGTAGCATATGTAGAAGAAATACCATATGTGGCACAATGTGGCAAACCAAAACTTTATTTGCATTTTTTACAAGGTCCCTTTGTTCTTTTTTTTTTTTAGCACTGGTAATTCAGGTTTGTCAGGAAAATAAAACTGTGATATGAATTCTGAGATAGTTGCCAGTTAGATTGTGTTCTATAAATATGTAAAAATACATAAATAAAATGTCTCATCCTTGTTCACCAGTGTGCGGTCAGCTATTCCAAATGCTCTAACCATGTAATTATCTGTGAGTGACATGAAATCACAGCGAGCGTAAGTCTCATAGATTACTGGTAGCGTTAACCTAGTATTATCATTTCAACCACATAGTTTTTATAATTTTTATTCTGTCATCTGACGATGCATGACAGGTTTATTATTGTAGTTGTTGGATTAGAAGACAGTTTGATGGCTAACTGCTCAACATCTCTAGACAGAAAAACTGATGGAACATTGCAAACAGCAACTTCATTCTGTGGTGCAACTGCACATTTACAAAATGTGTTTCTATGAAAGATCATTTTAAGCCATTCTGTCTTTTTCAAACTGCAAAATCCAGGAGAGTAATGCTAAACTCCAACAAAACCCAAAGTTTTATTGCTTGAGATTCATAACAAGAGACACTTGACAGACACAAACAGGATTTGTCAGCCCCGGAGAGTGGTGTCTGGGCTGCCAGCATTAGCACCGACAGCACACTGTCACTCTTGATGCCACACTGCTAAATGGAGATAAGATCCATTACCCAGATTGTTTCTGACTTTGTCATGGGCAGTTGGCCCAGTGGCCATGAAGGTAAGAGTGATATGCTTTACACAGTCGTCACGTCAGAGCCAGCTCCGTGTCAACACTGGCCAGCCATCATTGTTGCAGTTTCCATTTCCAAGATGTGCTAAGTTGTTACATCACACATTACTCATGTTAAGCAAGCTTAATCAGTGATATATGTCACTGGTAATTTGGTAAATCTGGGCTTAGTAACCCACAGCAATGGAAAGTATCTTTACTCCACAGCATTTCAGTTCATTTCAAATATATTAGTCTAATGCAAAGAACACCTACAATTAGA
This sequence comes from Beryx splendens, assembly GCA_900312565.1. Taxonomy (NCBI): domain Eukaryota; kingdom Metazoa; phylum Chordata; class Actinopteri; order Beryciformes; family Berycidae; genus Beryx; species Beryx splendens. The sequence goes on from OMOV01019088.1 coordinate 14,639, forward strand.
AGTCGCAATTTGTTAGTCGTTAATTATTGTATGGATGTTTTGCGTGCAAAAGCTTCTTCTTTATCATGAAGCCTTAAAGTGTTAGAAAAAATACAAACTATATAAAGAAAACAGGACAATAATTCTAAATAACATAATGCTCTCCTATGCAAAACAATCTCAAACTACTACGACTTGTCACAGCCTCATCAAACATTCTGTCGGTCATTACCATTGTAAAAAATATTACATAAAACATTTATAATGAAGATTTGCCAGTGCAACAGCTCAAGCACACTTTATTATCACACACCTGTACACATTTCATTAAATGTATTGGTGATGATAATATCAAATTGATTTGCTGTTTTCTGTGCGCAGACTATCAGTCTCACTCAGCAGTCATCTAAGACGGTTAACAGATTACTCCAAACCCTTTGTTGTCACAGTGAGCGGCGTCGCTGAAAGAGTGTTGTATCTACAAACCCTCCCCC
>OMOV01019127.1:7384-19709 GCA_900312565.1 Beryx splendens
GGCAGGGGATGAGGTAGTGAGGGGGGGGGGGGGGTGAGATTGGGATTGCCGCTGCTCGTTAGAGTCAGGTCACAGGCGAGCAGGAGCAGGGTGTTGTGTAACCAGGCGTTATGTAAGAGCTGAAGTGGCTGCTCCCAAGAGGGCTCGCTGCCACCGCTGTTCACCCAGGGAGGATTTCTTCAGCGCCCTTTATCTGGCTGTTCCTCATTTACGGTGTGACACTCTGCAGTGCGCGCCGCACACCCTGTAAATCACTATAGATGATGCCGCGTCTGCTGCCTGGGCCGTGGCCTAGGCAGTTTTCGTTTGCGCAGCACATTTTGGCAGCTTTGAATATTTGTAATAAACATTAAGCTGCTGTGTTTAATGTGTCAAAGACTGTCAACATCTCTCCTTTACTGTTGGTGTCTGTGTTTCTGCGGTAGGGCTGCGGCAGTAACTCGAAGCAGCTGTGAAAATGATGACGCTCCGTATATGACGTGATATGGTGTTTGCTGACATTATCTTCCATGACTGAACTCTTGCCTATTGCCCATAAAGTCTCCATGGTGACAATTATTCCACTTCAGTCCATTAGCCGGCTTTTAAAACACAGGAAGCCGGAGACCTTTAAGGTATGGAAAACAGGTTTGGGACTGGCCTTTAAGTCTTTGGACAGCTGTGTTTGTTCCCGTCTCTCTTCTCCACTCCCACTTTTCTCTTCCCCTGTTATCTTTGTCTTTCTTTCTGTCATGTCTGTTGTGCGTTGGAGGAATTTCTGAGATCTGGGTTAAACTGCAGCTGAGGGAGACGCTGCCAGAAGGCAGACGGTGCAGTTTTTTTTGGGGGGGAGGGCCGCTGAAATGCATTTTTTTTTTAGGGAATGTCAGCATATTTCCGTTGCTCTGTCCACTGTAGTCTATAGCCTGACACTGTGAGTGTTGCCCGTGGTAAAGAAACAGACATTTAGAAACAGGAAGTATTTGGTTGAACTTGGCTTTTTTTTTTTTTTTGACGTGACGCTTCAGTTAACTCTGAAAGCTGAATTTGAGAGTAGAGAAAAGCCAAAAGAGTGCAGCATCAGGTCAGTGTGCCTCTGAAGTGATGCCGTGGCTTCACTTGTCAGGAACTGGGCTAAGCGCTGTGAGTCAGACTTTCAACGCGGTGGTGACTAAGTTCACAAAATGACACAAAATCCCATGACAAGGCAACGCAGGAAGTTTGGCCGCATGCCTGAAGGGTACAGGTTACACCCCATCAACCTCCGCCCCACCCGAAACACAACGTTTACACTGCAGAGGATCGCATTGCTTCTCAACCGGTCATACCATGTGTGGAGTTTGACTAGTCTCACCAGAGGTTGTTCTCTAATGATGGAAATAGGGCCATGTCAATACTCAACATGTACACATTAAGAGGGAACTAGGATGGAGGCAAATACGCCTACAACAGGTTTCATTTAAATCTAAATATAGACTAGCTGAGGTGTAGAGAGCGTTTAATTAACAGTTTTATAGAGGCTTTATGCTGAGAACATCACAAGGACTGCACAGTTAATTGGAAAAAAATAAATTAAGAGGAGCAAATCCTAAGCACCCCCCTCCTCCTTGAAAATAAAGAAGTGCTTTGACATTTGAAATGATGTAAGTCCACATAAATTGTCATTCATATCGCAGCCCTAAGCACCAATCTGTCTTTCTATGGCTGTCCTCTGAAACATCAGTATGTCTGAAGCAGTTAGTTCAGACGCCAGGTCATGGCCGGTCGGTTTCTCTCACTGCCTCAGACTTACTGCTCATGACGTTTCTTCCTTTTTTCGGTCAGAGAGTTTCAGCAGCTTGATAAGCGAACTGTCGTGAGCTCTTGGTATTTTGACCCTGTCTTCCGCTCCCATATAAGCATCTGTCTGAGAAGTGTATCCAATTTGGGTTTAATGTCTCCTCCTCACACCAGTTTGGCTTTAGGCTTATTCTGGAAACTGAAAAGCTAGACAATGTTTTTTTAAAGGAAGCGCTGCAGCAGCAATGGTGTGTGATATGTGTGATATGTGTGTGTGAAAATGGCTGGGTGTAAACTCTCACGTCACGATCCTGCTAAGCCACAAGAATCCACCTCAGTGGCAACACAGCATGCAGCCCGTCCTGTCTGTGTGGAAACCCACAGGCTCAGATGTCTTTCTGAGAACACATGACACATCCCCTATGACTGTGAAATCCCGCGCCCCTTTTATAAACGGCGGAGTTACCCGTCAGTGGAGCAGCAGTGGCACGATCTGGTCGCCGTTTCAAAACGGTAGCGGTTACAATAACCGGTCTGGAGGTCGACTTCAAGCTGAACCTGTATGCGCTCACGGAAATGTAATGATGTCTTGGGATAGGCTGATAGTTTAGACTGATGAACTAAATGTTTTTGCCTCTGCTGTGCTTTTACAGATTGATGACACAGCTTAAGCAAAGTGGTCGAGTAAACATCCTACTACCTCCTCAAGGACTGTGAAATCGTTTCCAGCACAGCTTTCTTAAAATAACCTGAAAGCGCACAGATGTGGAAATGTCAAAGAAATGGTGCTGATGATCGTCACGTCTCCACCACTGGACACGCATCAGTGTTGAGGAATAGCTGCATGTTAGAAACGGCTGTACTTCTACTTTCTCGGGTGTTAATTCCTGGGTGTTCCTGATCCTGGAGTTCTTCTCCAAAACAAAACTTTGGTGGGCTAATAAAAGCAGGAGCCTAAGTTAATATAAGTTCCTCGACAATGCCAAGCAGTGTTAGTAGATGGGATCAAAAAGCAAGCAAAATCCCCTTAAATGGGTGTTCAAGAAAGGCGTCTGAGGTGACGTAATGTGTCTCAGGGTATTTTTAGATCTGGAGCCCCCTTACATTCTCTGACCACGGTCACAGATGTGGTTCTGGTTCTCAGGCAGTCTGGAACACACTGTTCAAGCGAAGAATCTTGAAACTATTTTTGGTCACGTTCCTAAGGTTATAGATACTACTTTTGAGTAGTTTCCCCCCTTGAGTCTTATCAGCAAAGAACATCCTAGATTATTTAAAGCCGTATCTGTTATAGAATCTAATCTAATGCTGCCCTGGAATCAAAATCGTATGCCTTTAAGAGGGGAATAATGTTCGAGACAGAGCCTACTAGTGAGCTACTTTCCCATGCGGGTTAAAATAGTATCTTAATGGTTTCCCTTTTGTTTGAACGTTGTAAGTAAGTGCCGTGGGCGTTCTGTTTCTGTTTGAACATGCACTGTCATGGTGAAGCAGTTTCCAAAAATAACAAACAAGAGGATAACAAAATGTATAAATGTGATCAGGCAGCAAAAAGAGAAAGCTTGAACTAACTCTAAACCTCTGCACTCTGCTGTCACCCCCAAACAGGAGCGCTGACCAAGGTGAAAGACAGCCAGAAGCACGTGGAGGAGGGCAAGATGGAAAGGCCGCAGGCGGAAGGCATCAACGAGCGCTGCAACATCATCTCCTTTGCCACACTGGCTGAGATCCAGCACTTCCACCAGATCCGCGTGCGCGACTTCAGGTCACAGATGCAGCACTACCTGCAGCAGCAGATCGGCTTCTTCCAGAAAATCACGGGCAAGTTAGAGGAGGCCCTGCAGAAGTACGACAACTCTTAATGGATGCTGAGAGCGGCAGGCCCAGTCCGTTGAATTGGACCTTGGTGACTAATGGCCGTGCACCTCCCGCAGCCAGCCAGTGGGGTTTGGGCAGACAATAGCCAGCGTCACAAACCGCTGAATGCTGCTCACGGGACAGGGAGAGACAAACAAGGAGACGACACTCCAATAATATTGACATTTTTACCAAAATCCAGGGTTCTTTGTGTGTTGGCTAGATTTTTGGAGGTATGGATGTTCGTGTTTTAAGGGGGAGGTGTAATACAATGAGGTTAAGCCAACTTTAAAATACTTCCTGCAAAGAAAAAAAGGGTCATATGCCTTCAGTTTTCATAAGGATCAATGATGGTGGTGGTGAGAAACACTGTGCACCACTTGGTCCAACGAGTGGCGGAATTAACTATAATCAGTGTTGTGACCTAGAGAGATAACCTTGTATCCACTGCTGCCTACACTTCCAGTGCAAGATTTCATAGAGGGTATAGTGTTTTTTTTTTAGCCTTATCACACTGTTTTGACTCTTATTTTTAACTGACTGTTGAAGTGACTCCCACTGAAGACGTGCCCCACCCTCCTGTGTCCCAGCAGCAGCGCTGCCCCAGTGGCTAACCCACTGCCTTGTGGAAAGACTCGAGCCCTCCCCAGCTCTCTCCAGACTCGCAGGACAGAATGTTTACAGCCTCCTCGTCGAGCAGCCACCGTCACCACTGTCTCGCTGTGCCTTCTGAGAATGTCTATCTGGCAATTTTTTGTTACTAGCTACTAAAAAGCTTTATATATATGTAGAAATATATTCTATTTGTTTTTACAAAGCTACAGATTTTGAAAAAGGAATTCACTGTGCTATGGACGAGGGCAGTGTCTATTGTGGACAGCTTTGGGAGATAGCATCGTTCCTTTGTGCTGTTCCCCCCCAGTGGCCCCAAAGCCTGATTTTCAGCACACACAGTATGACAGCATCAGGATCAAGAGAGGATTGCCTGCTTTGACAATAGGACCCATGCCTTCGACAGGGCACAGCCAGTGCCTGCTCCTTGTCTAAAGCTTGCAAAATCCAAGGAATGAGTGAAATAGACATTTGCTATGCCGGATACCTGAGTTTGTGTCTGCAAAACATTGGTTTTCAGGCTTAGGTTTGGAGCAGTGTTCAAGGCAGGCTGTTAGAGGGCAGAGGGTCCCTCATCTGTTTTTATGCAGTCTTTTTAATAGCACACTTGTAAACAGTTCAATTCAACTGTACTGCTGTTTTTAACCTTTATGTGCTGGATGCATCATAAAGAGTTTAGTATAGAGGCAGAGAAACAAAATAAATTCCTCCTTCACAGAAAATTGTGTTGGTTGCCCTGTGTGTGTCATCATTCATTTTAAATATTTCATTAATGTTAATATTTTAGTTAGTGGCCTAATCTGACAGACTGTGGCACCAATATTGCCCCACTACAAGCTTTATGTTCATTTTTTCATTAGAGAGAAGACATCTTTTCAATTTCAGATGGTCTTATAGTGGGATCTTAAAGTGGAGAAATGTGCTATCGGCGAGTCCTACCCATCAAGAATTAATATGTCTGTACCTATAGCTGATATATTCCCCCCCCAAAGAAATGTATGTTTAGTCTAGTAGCTATATTGTGTATCAGAAGTCCTGGATAACATTTTGATTTCAGATGGTGATCACTTAAGTCCAGAAGCGTAGCATGAACACAGCGAACAATGGAAAGGAAGCTCAGTTTAATTTTCACTAGGCGTTGTCTCCATATGCCTTTTAAATCCCCTTCAAACGTGCCTCAGATTGTGTTGTGCTGTAGTGTTTATTTGCACAGTGACAGCCACCTGACCAAGTGAAAATCCAGAGAGCAAAGAGTCGGGCGCCGCAGGTTTCCCGGGCCGCTCGGTGCGTCCCCAGAGGACCGGTGTGCCGTGTCAGTGGTTCATGCTAACCTCATGCTAGGCTCGCAGATCTGCTGACAGTTCAAAGTCTGTTCAGCCATCTGGGACATCTGGCCGCTGTTAAAGGTGCCAGAGCGGATGACAACGTACATCTACTGAACAGGAAAGGTCAAAAAAGACTGAGAGAGTTTTTTGTTAACTGTTAAATTTGCCACTTCCCACCTTAGCTAACCGATGATTTTAATTCGACTCCAGGGCTCGTTTAAAGAGACCGTTCTGATGCATAACAGTGCTTATGGAGGCCTAAATTTGCTGGTCCGATTGAATAGAAAACATGTCACTACATACACTTTTACAATTTTATCTAATGCCACCACTTAATTCTCTGACTCGATAGAAGCATACTTTGAAGGAAATGCAGGGTCTTGTCCTCGTGTGGTACAGTAAAGGAAGAGTCCATGTGTGACGGATGTGTGGCTGTAGCGGTGGGCAGGTTGTGGAGGAATGGATAGCAGTGGATTCATGATTGGCAGCGGTGGCTTTTAACAGCAGTGGGTCTCAGATAGTGACCAGCCAGCTCTGTAAATATGTTCCCACCAACAGATTAGCTATCAAGACCTCTGCTGCTGCTTACTGCTCTACTCTCATTGCTTTATTAGCACAGAAAGACTGGACAGCAAAGGTTACCTATGAACTCCGGCCAAGGCCAAATTGAATTCATTTTTCGACCAATATTGACTTAATACTGTAAGTACTGATAAAAAGTACTCTGATAAAATTTTAAAGACAATCAATGAAACATAGAGCTTAAATTCCAATTATTTATGTGTAGCTAATGAGTTAATTTCCTAAGGGATAAGCAGATGCTTTTTAATTCCAGTGACATCCCGTCATATGGGAGATGAGCCCGCTTGGAGAGTGCGGAGAGTCTCCATCTCGTTTCATTTTCCCTTCCTCCATCTTTCTATTGCAATTACTGTTTTTCCATCTCTCCTCCAGCTCTACAAGATGCACACAGCTCTCAGCAAACTAATCCCTCAGGCCTCCAGTCAATACTGCCAATGCCGGGGGAAATGGGTGCTCCCGTTCTCATATTGTTGCTCTTCGGGGCCTTAAGCCTTGGTTGTTCTAAATTAGTAAAACATACGTGTTGAGCAAGTACTAAGCTTAGCATCGGCATCAACGCTTACAAGCTTGCACATAACCACACCTTTCCACGTGTGTTGGGAAACTTCAGAATTGATGCAACATATATATAACATTTGTATATATATCCACATATAGCCTAATTAGAATTTGAATAATAATAACCTTGTTGAACCTTACGCCCTCTATAGGATCCTCGAATGCAGGCAAGGTACAACTTGTTACTTGTATGTATGTAGGCAGTATAGAGGCCCGCACACTATAGACTGGAGTGTCCAGACAAGTTGGTTACTGCAAGATCATGTCCTTATTTAATATAGTGCAGAAAGGTACAAAGTGCTGAGTGAAAACATGTCAGTCTAGGCGACCATCTTCAAAGAAAAACAGCCTCTTACTCACCATCATGGTCTAGAGGACAGGAAACAACAGCTCTTGAGTCAGATTTGGATTTTCTAGAGACAGAACATTGTCAACAGCTGACCACACGGCACAGACACAAACGTCAAGTGTGTCAAACCGAAGGCCCACAAGTGCACTGCCGGAAATGCCTTCCAGATGCTGTGGGGGAGCAGGATAACAACGCACGACAATACAATGCGACTGTATAAGCCGGAGTGTGAAAAGGGAGAGGAAGAAAGAGATCGATCGTGATTCGGTGCAGAATGTGTGCTGGCAGGATTTGCACTCGGGGCGGTCATAGCATTTCACCGCTCAAGAGAACGATTATGTACATGCAGAAAACAAGGCAGAGGTTTCTCCCGAGCAGGCTTTTCAGTTGTCATCACTACTCCTAAGAGGCTTGTTCAAATTTGGATCCTTTTCTTTTTGGACTTGCAAAGGCCCCCCCGGAATCCACTGAACGTTACCCAGAGACATTCTGTACCTTCGTCCTCATGACAGCGTGGCGATGACCCAGAGATGAGAACTTCTCTTAAAGCCCTTGGATGAACCTCCCCACCCATCCACCCACCCACCCACACAGCTGCTATTCTCATTTGCTCATCTGGCACAAGTGGAACCATGATAGTGCGCATGGATATTTTCACTTTTATCTTAGGCTTCTTGCGTATTTTTCACTTGTCGTAAGAAGTTGTTTACATTTTCCTTTATCTCGAAATGTGTTTACTTCCATCGGTTGCTGCAATCAGCTTTGAGAAGCAGAGCAGTAGCTGGGAGAACAGGAACTCCTCACTAATGACCTGGCACTGTGGATGCGTTCTGCCACATAGTTTTCATAATGACTGAATCAGTGTCTCGAGATCCTTGATTAGATTACAACAAATTCTTGCTCCGACTTCCCCCTCCGACACTCGGTGCTGGTTCTTCAGTGAAGCGCAGAGAAACTCCAATTTGGAGCTCAGGCTGGTTATCTTACAGTCACTCAACCCTACGTGGCTTTTTCCATTCCCCCTGTACACCATGTTGCATCAGGTACTATTGCAGTAATTGGCAAGGCACTCGCAACAGCCCCGCTTCCGCCTCACGAGCACCAACACTGCCATGACGTAACTTCACACAAAAATGCCATTGTGATAGCTTGACCCCCGTTTCCTGTCATTGCCCCACGTCAATTAAGGCCTCCCAAACTCCATATTATAATGCCAGGAAATGTCCAGAGGGAAAACACAAAGATTTCATCCCTCCATATTTCTTCATGTAGTATTGCTTTATTGAAAGGGGAAGTGCAAATCCAAACACAGGATTTCTGTTTAAAGGAAGTGGTTTGTTTTAGATGGCGGTACCGTATTCCAAGTCGGGGTGTTGCTGTGAAAAAAAAAAAAGTCATGTTGAAACAGATGTTGTGTGGTGGCCCCCATTCCCCCAGCAATAAGGGCCCAGTTCAGATAGCGGTAGTGTCTATCAGATAGTAATAGCGTATAGTTATGTGGGTCGTACGCACATTGAGAGCCGCACATTTGAGCTGTTCCTTTTCAGACTTGACTTATTCAATTTGCGTACTGGGGATTTTGTGTGTGCTTTTACTTGCACAGGTTTATTCCAAACCTCCCTCTTCCTTCCCTTCATTATGGCAAGAAATGGCCATGGTCTTTTTGATCTTCATCATGTCCCCCTCCTGTGACATTGCCTTTAAATACCGTGCACCTTTAATATTAATAATAATTCAGCGCCATGTGGTTTTATGACATCTAGTCTAGGAGTGGCCTGCTGCCACTGGCTGTCAAATTGCTTTAAATAACATTCCAAGTGCTCAGAGACCAATCAACAGTCTATTTCTTTCAATTGTGCGACTCAACAATTCTTATCCTGTTTGATTGTATTTGGTGTTCAATAGTATGCAGATTATGTGCTTTACATCATGAGGCTGATGGGAGTGCTAAACATGTTGTAGGGTTTTGGATGCGTAAAGAAAGGTGTATAACACTGGACTTAAACCAGAGTCAGAATCTGTGCATCATAAACTGGACACACCTTAATTTATCTTGAATTTTTTATCTTGAAAATCGTGGCGCGACGTTTAACTCAAGGCATGAAGGTTATCTTAATCACTTGGTTGATCACATGGATCAAACATGGTTATTCCAGTTTCGGGAGTCATGCTGACGTTGCTCTTTATTGTTTATTTAAATTCCCGTCTGACACGCAGGTTGCCTGTGTGCAGCCACTGACTGATAAAATCATGCAATCCTGCTCTACAGCCTTCTAGTCACAACCTCCTACCACAAAATAGCTCCCCTCCCTGTTTGTCTGCAGTTAAGGAAGAAGAATTATTTCCTGTACTGGTCCTCTTCTGTCTCCCCTCTTTTTTTTCTTTCTTTTTTTTTTTGCAGAGTTCATGCTTTTGGAATGTTAGGCGTTTGCCTGTACTCAGCATTTTTGCTCCTGGAGGGGGATTCTGGCTGGGTCTGTTTCCAATTACAGTCGGGCCTCTGCTGGCCTTTGATGAGAGTCTGGGCCCGCTGAGGGAGAGAGGGACCAGTCCCGACAGAGAGCAGGGTGCTGAGGAGATACTGAGTCTGCGGCCTCAGGGGGAATGGATCCTCACTCTCTGGGGGAAAAACACAGAACCACTCCCTAAAACCGGCTTCACATTACAGTCCGAATGGCATGAGGGCGACTGTACAAGTGCACTTTGTGAATAACACTGTGGGTGTGAGAAAGTGTGTGTTCAGTCTGGCCTTACCAGCCGCCTCCCGAGACACTTCTCTTATATATTCTGTATATAGTTCCTCTTTCTTCTTAATTTGCTTTCAGGTTCCTACCGTTTGCTTAAATGTTCATCCTTCTGACACTGACCTTTGACCTATGAGGATCAATAAAGTAACACATTAGTATTATAATTAATATTATTTCATTACCCTGCAGATGAACCCTGGATTTCTGGGTTGAAATCTGTGTAGTAATTATATATCACCCTCATCCTCACCCTCACCACAAAACCCTCATCCCGCTGGTAAACCACTGTCTCTGGTTGCCATTGCCTAAACCAAAGTCTAAATCTAATAAATCTAATAGAAATTTGATTAAAATAATGGGGAGTCATTGTTATCACACTTGTTGGCACAAATCCCTTTCCTCATTCTTGAGCAACATTTTCCCTGCTAGTCAAAAGCAGCATGTGTGTGATACTAGAGTCTAATCCGGTCACAGCCGGCAGGAAGACAGTTACTTCTTTGTTATGATGCCGTATTGACATATCCGATGATGTGACACTGGCAACTCAATTATGTCACAGCATGTGCCTGTGCCAGGAACCTCCAAAGGTTTTACAGTGAGCGCCACAATTATGATAATGACTACTTTATCAAATTTGTCCTAAAACGTTTGGCACTCTGAAATGGGGAGCCATCAACCAAAACAGCTGTGGTTCTTCAATATTCATCCATATAGAAACAAGGGTTAGACTGATTCTGATGTATTGTCCTTTTATTAAAAATCAGATATCCACTATTACTCCACTTTTCAGTTTGAAGCTGATATTCTCCACTTCAACCTGATAGTCACTGCGTGTCACATCACATTAAAAAATGTATCACCAAAACCAAAACCAAAAAGTTGTCACTGCCTAAATACTCACAGCGCTCATTGTACATCCTCCTGTGTTGTCAATCCATGTGTCTCCAGCCATGGAAAGTACCCCTCCTTTGTGTTCAGCTTCATTCTTTGCAGTCACATGAAACCTCTGTCCATGCAATTCTGAAACTGGAAAGTTTGGTTAGCGGCTGTCTGCTGAAGTCTGAAGATCTGATGATAGCCGGCAGCGTAACGTCAAAAGAGTTCCTCCCTTCAGGAATAAAGATAGCATCATTGTTCTGGAGACGTTTCTGTAGCACGCAAAGCTGGACGAGCTTTGCAAGCAGCTGAGAACACCTGATGGTTATAGGCGCAGTGGATTAGGAATGTGTTACTTTGCCTGCATGTCCCCATGAAATACAATAACTCCAGCGGGGTCAGGCTGCTGGGGCGTATTGCTCAACCTCAGCAGGGCTTGGGGATCAGAGCATTGACACCTCAGCAACAGGACTGTGTCTCCAAACCACTGGACCACCCTCCCACCCACTGAATATACTTGGGTTTACCCCAAACTATTTCCCTGACCTCCTCCTTTAACTCTACAAGCAAAACCAAGTGTTCGCACTTAGAAAAGAGCCAAATAGATTTTTTTTTCCCCCTCCCTGTTTGAATATTATTTTGTTCTCATTCAGTGGCGTTACAAGCAGTTCTTGGTCGTGCAGGAAGTGTGACCGCCCCATTAGCCAAACATGTGGGTCTGGTCAGCGGCTCCCATGAGGTCATCCACTGACCTAAGCAGAGTGAGCTGCTGGAGCTGCAGCACTCTGCCCACTCCCAGAGGCTCTGCCCATAACACGGACTGGAAGCGCCTCAGACATGCTACACCCTCCTTATAAAACTTTATTTTAGCTCACAGTTACATTTTGCTGTTCTTAGTTTCTAAAATTGGTACAATATTTGGCTTGGCCTAATTTTTGAATGAATGGGTGAGAGTTTTGATGGGTGGGCATGGTTTGAAATAGCAGAAGAAATGCAGTAAAGTTGTTATCACTGGGTCTGTGTGATATTGGAAGGTTGAAAACAGCATCCCGCCACACCCAGTGTCAATGTTTTTGGAAATAGCAAGACTAAATGCTACATCTCCAGCTATTGCCATGATTTATATTGTCCCGGCCGTCCCAGTTTGGAAATGAGTTGCTCCATTGCTGGATTTCTTTCCTGTTAAAAAGATGAATGATTTATAGCCAGTTACTAATCATCATTTTCTTTATCAAATAGATAAGACATGCCAATATGACTAATACATACTGTATATATTACAGTTGAGCATGGGAAACATTTATTATGAAAAGGACATCAAAATCTAAATTGTGTTTTTTTTACTTGCAGCCCCGCTTTGTGATTTAGGCTGATTAGACGAGTGGATTCTTACATATAAATCTTGCCTAGTGCAGCTTTAACCTTTTGGGGATACAGGGCTTTTATCCATCAACAGCAGCTCACGGTGGGGACAGTTGCATTTTCACTTTATTCCAGGAGAGCGGGGAGGACAGAGCGGCCTGTACCTGGCAGAAGGTTCAGGAATGTGGGAGCACTCTGCATTCTTTCGCCCCGGTTTTGTTTTTATAGTCCTCACACAGGAAGCTCACTCTGGTGGGGCCTCATTCATGTTGTCTGAAAAACGCTGACTGCCCTCCCAC
>OMOV01019157.1:3111-17765 GCA_900312565.1 Beryx splendens
AATAAAAACGAGAGAAAGACGTTAATGTGGCAGGAAGCCGAGTGAAAGCCGGGGAGGAAATGCTGTGTCAGTCTCTCTCTCTCTCTCTCTCTCTCTCTCTCTCTCTCTCTCTCTCTCTCTATCTCTCATTTGCTTGCTCTCTCTTTGACTCTCTCCCTCACACATACACACACATGTACTTACACAGACACACACACATATTGCATACTGCACAACCCACACCACAGTGGGTGGTTTGCCTTTATAAATATTGAAATAGTGGAACAGTCAGGCTTCCAGCTGAAAGCACCTTTCATTTTGCCATGCCTTCATCTCAGCATAATTGCTCCCCTTTTTCTGCCTCTGTAGCAAAGTGTGTGCAGCAGGGAGTCTTAATTGCTTCAGAAAGTCTGTCTTTATTCCATCAAAAAAGACACAACCTTTACGAAAGCTTCCCTCTAAGACATCACACGCATTTACTCAACCTCCCTTCAATTTCAGTTTCTGTTATATATACATACTATATTAAAAACATGTATTTTATAATCATAATCAATCTTCCAGTTTAAAGTGGTCGCAAACCCTTAAACATTTGTTGAACTGCTGCTGTTGTAGGTGCTAAATCAACATTTCTCTTTTTTTCAAAGTAGGTGAATGTTTCGTAGGGTTTTACTTTACCGCCCCCCTCTCTCTCCGCCGCTGCTCTCCACACCCATTTCATTGTATTTTTCAAACTCGTGATGTAGGCGGAGACAGACTGAAACTGGGGGTACCATCACCGTTTAATAAAATCAATCTTAGATGTCAGTTGACTTATCATTAATGCTGACTACAGTGAGCTTGACTCCAGTTTTCCTCTCTGCTGCCAGGTATGACATCAGATATGAAAAAGAGGATTTCCTGCTTAAGATAAAGAAAGCATCAGCCAGCGACCAGGGAACCTTCACCTGCTTGGCAGAGAACCGCGTGGGCAAAGTGGAAGCCTCCGCCTACCTGACTATCAGAGGTGGGTAACTGGTTATGGACTAGGTGGTGCAGAAGCTCAAGACCCATCCCTGAGCTGTTTTTTTTTTATTGTCAGAGCAGGCCCCCAGGATGATCAGTCCTCTATTACCCACTTTGTGAGTGTTATTGCCCCCTGCTGCAAGCCTGGAGCTGGGCTCAGCTCTTCTTTCATATAGAGGCCCAATGTGGTTGATTGCTTCAGATCTCCAGCTAGGCTCCAGATATGAACAACCTAACCAAAGCCTAAGTGCAATGTTATGACCTCTCCTGGGGATTTCATTTTTCATCCAGCCCACTCACTCCATATGTGAACCAGAACTCTCTCAGCTGGGGTCGTGGGAGAAAGCTGTTTTATCGAAAGAGGGATATAAAAAATAAGGAAACGATTTCTTAGTAAAGGTTAATAATGTAAAAAAAAAAAAATGATAGGCATTTGGCAGGTGAGATTCCCCTCTGTCATCTGTTCTGTAACATTTCTTATATCACTGGAGTGTGTCAAAAACATTGTTGTTCTTACACCTTTGGATAAGTTAGTAACACTTCAGCAACACATTCATAACACCTGAAGAATAGTTACATGGCATATTCATGAATGCTGATTCATACTTTATTGTATACCTTGGTGTTATACAAATATTATTTTTATTGTCATATTATTATTTGTATTATTTGTGTCATTCATGAATTGTGATATACCATTTTTCAGTCATGAAACTTTGTTCCAGTTAAAATTTCAAAATAAATGTCCTCCAGGGAATTGACATTATTTCCAAAATATAGCCACTACTAAAATTACCAAAAAAACTAAAATATGCTTTTCAGTCATTGTGCAGCAGTTGTGTTATTATATGCCTCACTATTTTATCCACTAAGTGCTTCTTCTATTCTCTGGACTTGCACTTGTCAAAGTCTTGCTTCATCTAACCAATTACAGTTTACTGAGAGAACTTGATATCCAAACAGATCAAAATATATGAATGTGTTATTAATTGTTATATATAAGTGTTACAGATAAGTCTTTTGGCACTGGTTACCCTCCTCCCCTGCTGTTGCCAAGGTGATGCCCTCTCCATGAGGCCCATGCCATCACCTGTTTTGGTGACTGAGCCCCACTCTCCTCTCCCCTAAGCTCATTGACAGCAACCCAACACCACCTCATTCATTTCTGATTTTCATTTCTATTTTTCTGTCCCTCTGTTCTACTCCTCTGCTTTCCTCCTCTCTGTGTTTTATCTCACCCACACCATTGTTCTGTCACCAGCTCGCCCTGTCGGTAAGTAAGAGCTGATCCCATTCTGCATGCTCTCTCTCTGTTTTTGATCACACACACGCACGCATGTGTGCGCACACACACATTACTGCTAGCATTCCACATACACATTCATCGAGCCTATGTTGAACATGCGCATCCATCTACATCCTTAGTATCAACCCCTGCCCTTCTTGGCAGTCTTGTGTTGCAACAGTGGGTGTAGCAGCTCACTTCCTTCAACATGGGGGTCCAGATGTGGTTGATATGCCTTACCGTAGTTCAAAGACCTGGATAGAGAATGTGTGTTAAGGCACCCTGCTAATTAGTTGATATCATTCATTGAGATGTGTTGGCACCTGGATGAATGGCTTGTGTGGTTGGCTTAGTCAAGTAATGGGTCTTCAAAGAATAGAATAGACCTGATGCATGAACCTTTTCGCTTGCAGCTGGAAGTTCAGCTGAGCTATTTCTATTTCACAGTAGTTAGTCTTGTAATACACACCTACAGAACTCTGTGCACATGTGTCGCTACTGTGTTGTGGTTTCATTTGACCTTTGACCTCAGAGGCGCCCCAGTTTGTGGTGCGACCCCGTGACCAGATTGTGGCTCAGGGACGGACAGCTACCTTTCCCTGTGAGACCAAGGGCAAACCTCAGCCTACTGTCTTCTGGCAGCGAGAGGGCAGCCAGGTAAGGACATTAGTCTGTTTATTATGTGCATGTCTGTCTGCATGTGTGCGTGACGGGAGAGTTATTTCTCTTCTGTGGTTGTCTTGTTATACGGACATAACTTCAGCAGGACCGGCCAAAGTAACCTTCCTTTCACTGATGTAATTGAATTATGAAGGATGGCCAAGGATCTGTCTAAATAGATCGAGCCAGGGGGCAACAGAACGTGGTTCTGTGCCACATACAGATAATGAAGCGGTCATCAATCATCAATCTACACGGCTGTGACCAGCCAATTCACTTCACAAGAACAATGTTCATGTGCTGCATTAGAGTCATTAGACATAATGGGAGTGGGCTAATGTCCTTCGTTGCCCATCAGCTTGTCTGCTTGGGGTGGAGAAACAGACAGTGGTGATGCCTCAATTTCATGACCCCAGCAGCAGGTTATCACAATAAGCTTCTCACTCTGGGTGTAAATTGCTATTCAGCCCTAGTAGGCAAGATATTGACCTCCCACTCGCCAACCGAATGGCACATAAATGTTGGACTATGTAGTTAAATTGAATGGGCTCTTTTTTTAAATTTAGACCTTTCTAGTCAATTTTGTTGGTTAACAGAACAGTATATGTAATTTACACAACTCCATAAATTACACATCAATTTTGAACCACCAGAAATCCTTGTATATTTGGCATACATACTGTCTATGACATATAACATATATAATTTGGGGTATGGTATTTTTATACAGTGAAAATCAATAAATTTTTCCATGTTTGTGCAGTGTGCCAGCAAAAGCTTACCTGATACATGTTTATTACGGAAGTGAAGAGTGAAAGAACAGTGAAAAGATAGAAAAATAGAATGCTTTGCTGATAGTGCCTTTCACAGCTGTCGGTAACTTCATCTCTGAAAAGGGCTGAGAAACTAAGGAAGTTTTTAGTTTGCAAGTTAATTATTTTACGTTGGTGTCAAGACTAAAAAGCGTGCAGCAGATGTGCACACATGACAAAGTGGGCCATCAGATGGAGCGGGGGAGGGCAATTCTGCAGAATGGTGAACAAAAACATCTATTTTCTAAATTGATGGAGTCTGTTTTGAATGTAAATACTTTTGCCCTTGATGACCTCGTACCTTTTTTAGGTAATGAGGAGGCAGAGACATTTAGCATTTTTTTTCAGGCTTTCAGGCGCTTCATGTAGCTGTCGTGGTTTGACTGGGAATGGGTGAATACTTAAAGGTATAATATGTAACATTTCCACATTAAAATATCTAAAAACGACTACACCTACGTTATATATTTTTTTGAGTTGTGTACTTAAATTATCCCAAATGTTTCCAACAATGTTTAAACCCAGAGAAATCCGTATTTTTATTCAAGGTAACGGTGCGTTTCATTTGGTCGCCTGTCAGTGGCGTCATATCCCCTTTACCCCCTAACTTCTGGGGGGAAATGGGAAACACCAGATGATACTTCAGAGAGTGAGGAAGGAAGTCGGTGAACTAGCTAGCTAGCCACTCTCCACACTCTGTTGTTTTTTGGATCACGATTATTCATTCCTGGTTGCTGCGCATTCTGTCGCCGAAGCTGTACAACTCCCATGATCCCACGCTACTTCACGACGTCATCAAACTACATCTTTTGTTACTGTTTTGATTGAGAGACCCTTAGCGGCAGAAATTACATATTGTGCGTTTAAGTGTGTGGTATGATTTTGCCTTCACATCAGGCATTTTGAGTTGGCAATTTGCTCCCAAATGTCTCAGATGAAAAAATATATGTGTTTTAGAATAAGCATAAACATTGCCTTTGGTCCCAATTCTCTCTCTTTTAAGCTTTTATTAAACATATTTGTATCGTAAGTCAGTACATTCAAGAGACTCCAACCCGTATGAGCTGCCACTGAGTTGCCACACCAGTAGGCCATTCCATATCATTTACTTTTCTTCACACGTTCTCTGTCTGCAGGATCTTCTGTTCCCCAACCAGCCGACCCAGGGCGACAGCCGTGTGTCTGTGTCTGTGAATGGAGAGCTGACCATCGCATCCGTGCAGCGCTCTGACGCAGGATACTACACCTGCCAGGCCCTCACTGTAGCAGGCAGCATCATGGCCAAGGCCCAGCTTGAGGTAGCAGACGGTGAGGCTGGACGCACACAAACACACACAAACATACACACATACACACACACAGATAGAACATGTTCTTCTATACAGTATACTAGCAGTGGGCAAACTTCTTGAACGTTCTTGAGGCATGAGATCTACTTTTCACTTGACTCCCTGAGCACTCCCCAACACCAAAGTGTAATTATGTTTAAACACTTTTTACTTACATTGTGCCGTCACGCTCTTGTAGGTACATTATGTGTTAGGGAGATTTTAATAATACTTGCACAGTATTACTATGCACTTGCAACGCTCAGTGCACATGAACATTCACTGGAATTAGCCCATTATAAAGAATTGTTTAGGGTTTTTTTACTAAATTATTTTATCAGTTTGATTGATTGCTACAAATAACTGGTAGATTGCAAAAAAAAATGCATTGCTCAGTACACTACCCTGATTCAAATCTGATTATACAATACACCCAGAGACAACTGTATTTCCACTATATGTTAATGAATCACATTCAATTGCTATGGGCAAAAGATACTTTGTCACAAGATAGATCTCATGAAAGAATATTTGTCCATGTAGAAAATAATTGTGTTTCCAAAATAAATTGCCCCCTTTGCTTAGTGATTAAAAATAAATGGTTGCAGGATGGCTGAATAGGCCTCATCAAGTGACCATTACATAACATCAAGGAATGTGTAGTCCTGCGATCAATTCACCATCACACAGGATCTGATCTAACTACAACTTGAATGCTCAGTAGAAAGAGATTCAAAAGGGCAGATGGCACAGAATGTCCAGTTTGAGGCCGAACCCATGTATGATGTTTTCATTTATGTCAAGATATCACTCTGTTTTTAGGCTTGGGAAGTGTCAAAACAAGGACATTCTGCTTTAACATACATTTAACTATATACTTAGCTTCCTGAAGTCAACCATTTTCAGTTTTGGCTTCCAGCTTTCTAATGACACATGATCGATGTTCTTGTCACTGCTTAGATTTGTCCCATACTTTGAAAATATCAAATACATGCATTATAATTTTATATGTCTTGCCACTTGTATTTTCTAATTCATGTTGATATACATTTGTTTTATTCTGATACATACTGGGCTTTAACATCACACAAGAAAACACATACACATGCTTGCACCATTGTCCAGACCTGCTAAAACATTAAATACATTAGAGGCTATTTGTCTGCCCACACTTGCCTTGACAGAGAAGTGCCTGTATGTTCTAAAAGCCAGTCAGTCAAATGCAATCATCCTTTTTATTATCACCTGGCTGTGGTTGAATGGTCTGAAAATACTGAAAGTTTGAAATAAAAACTCTCTCTCCTTGATGGAGAGTCTCTTTACACTTCTCTCTGAAAAAGCGTTAATGTCAGCATTAAGTGCTGAGCCACTGCCAGCTGAGAGCTGTTTATGCCCTCTCTCCATTTGTTACTTGGCTTTTTCTCCCACACATTATTAAATTAACATCTGTTCAAGTTTTTTTTTTTGTTGTTGTTGTTTTGGAGAGGAAATGATTCCAGTCCTGCCACTCAGACGAGATGGATCAATATCAAAGTGTCCTGTATAGAGCAGTTGGGACAGGAGGAATGTCACTGACTGATGGCTGCAAAGATAGATGGACAGAAGGTCGCCGTGGGGAAATGATGCAAAGGAGAGTAATCCCTTGTTAGCTGCATTTGATCACCGAAATTATCATAATTTTGGAAGCTTGCATCTTTGTTACCTCACTTCTATTTCATATTCATAACACATTGATCTTGGTATATCAGCAAAACTCCATTACATGTTTATCTATAGTATGAGATCTGGGATAGGCAACCATGTGCCATGGAGGGCAGAGAGTGAGCAGGTTTTGATTCTAACCAAAGACCACACCAGGGGCCAGATCAATAATGCATACACACACCACTTTCCACACAGAAATTAGTATTTATAAAAGAGAGCATGCTGTGAGAATGTACGTATCTCCATGCATGCTACTCCATGCGTACAGACTTGTATGAGTCACTGAGTGTGATATAACAGTGTGACAAAGAAAAGGAATTTGGGCGACATTTTATTTGGTCAACACATGATCACTGGCAAAAGCGCTTTGCGCTGGCTGAGCCATTCTTCTCATATGGAGAGAGTGCTGATGCCAAACCTAGAGGCAACACTAACTTGGCCGTCGCGAACCGCATGGATTTTCCACCTTGCCGCTGCGCTCAAAGCTCAAATTATTTGAACTTTAACCCCATTTGCCACTGGCCTTTCAAAGTGCATCCGGTGAGATTACAGCTTTGTGTGATGTACAAAGAGCTGAAAGATGGAGGATAAGTTAATATTGTATGTCCGTGTTTCTTGAGTTGGACAATACAACATTAAAATCTTACCACAACCTCAGGAAAAATTCATTTTACTTTTTGATTTTAGCAATTAGCAGAGACCATTTGTATGTCCCGCCTTCCCGGTATGAAGGCTGCTGTGATGACATATCGACAAGCTTCCCCTGCGGCCTACATTGCGGTGCGTAATGGCTATGCGTAATGATGGAATGTCTGCTTTGGCGCTGTTAGAGGACGTTGCCTGACTGCCGTTTATGTTCAAACTAGGTTAAACTGGGGCTGTGTTGACATCCATTTATGGCCAACTAAGGGAGTGAGCATTAGGCTTGTGCACGGACGCACAGTTTCACAATGATTGACATTTATAAATGGCGCAATGTATGCAGGGTTTTATCAATTTGAAGAAGAGACTGCGCATGCATGTTTTCAATTTTGTGCATACACAGATTTTTTGTCTTGAAAGAGTTTTATGCATCTGGCCCCAGGTGATTTCACTGATTAGTTCCTCCTCTCTGGTTGAAGGTGTGCTAATCAGTGAAATCACCTGGTGTAGCCTTTGGTTGGAATGAAAACCCACAAACTCATGGCATTCAGTAGCACATGGTTACCCATCGCTGATGTAGATGATGCCCAACATACAAACAAATTAGCCTCTATAGTGTCCGGTGTATCATATGTAGTTCTACATCTGGCTGTACCTGTTTTCTCAGTTATTCTTGTTTGTGCTTGTGTTGCCGTGCTCCTCCTTGTTCTGAAGGAGCTATGATAAAAGATAAGAATACAAGATCCTGCTGTAAACACTTATGTGAATGGAGACAGGCCTGATAACAAGGGAGAGCAGCAGTGAGGAAATTGGAAGGGGAGGGGAGTTACAAGGCCTAGAGATTCACACTCCAGAAATTATTGTCGCCGAGTGCAGAGGCCGTTTGCTGGATGATATAACATGCTTTAAAGACCTTTAAAGAGATGTATTGTTGTTCTGCTTGGCATGCTAATTCCGAGTTTAGTTTTGTGTGGGGGAGATATGCCAAGAAGGAGGAGGTGCAGCTATGAGTCAGAGGAGAAAGAGAGGGGATAAACGTGTTGAGAGGTGTTACAAGGAAGGTACGGTAATTAGCACCACGGGTGAGGCATCGTTAATCCACACCTAGTAATTAGAGCTCAAAGGTGTGATGCAGTGCCATGAGCACACTGCCATACTGTGGAAACAGCTCACAAAACAGTCACTTCCTATCACAGCGGATCCGTCACAGATTGAACCCTAACATCCTGGGCCTGCAATCACTAACGCAATTACTGCAATCATGAATTATCACCAAAACCTCGTGATAAGGTCATGCATTTTGTGTTTTCAAAATACAGGAAAATTTTAAGCAGCGAGAGACACATTGTTCATTGTGTCATCCCAAAAATGTCAACTTTTCAGGAACTACGAAAAGCATCCTTGATTTTAGCTTGACAACTATGTAATTTTGAGTTTATCTAGTTGGAGGATTGGTGTGGTATGGCATCAACATTACAGCACTGGAAATGTATTCAGACTTGTCAATGCAGAATACCAAATAATAATGCCTGCTCCTTGATTATTAACCTCAGCCCTGAAGGACCGCCCCCCACCCATCATCCGGCAGGGCCCATCGAACCAGACGCAGGCGTTGGGAGCTGTGGCCCTACTTAGGTGTCAGGCGTCAGGGGACCCAGAGCCCACGGTCACCTGGAGAAAGAATGGGGCCAGTCTGCTGGGGAAGGACCCTCGACTGTCCCTGCTGGAACACGGCAGCCTTCAGATCCAGAGTACCAGGGTGGGTCTCAGTAGACTATAGGGTGATAGGGAGTTTTTCCATGGAGCATAATACATGTAGCATCAAACCTTCTGAGGTAGCCTTGAGCAAGATTTCCTTCCTGTTCTGTAGCTGAACATACACTCTGACCTCCCTGGAAGGGTGTAAACAAAAAGAGAATCCTATACACATCAATAAAGCATCACTTTCTTCTTAGTTATTAACATACCACTGGTTCTCAGACCGGGGCCCAAGGATCCCCAGTTTGTCCCCAGAATAATTAAATATTGTTTACCCTGTAAAGGAATAGTTCACCCCAAATGAATGTTTTCTACTCAACCAATGTCAGTCAAAACTCCACTGAAGTTCATAGGGCCACCATGCACACAGTGAGTGTTAGCCCCATTCTCCCAAATTATTGAAGCTAAGTCTCATCTTTCTACAGCTCCAAAAGAACCATAAAATGTCCATTACATTTTTGAAAAGGCTCATGCAGCATCCAAGTCTTTTGTAGCCAAACAGCTGCACTGTGGGTCCAAAAGTCCAATGTTTACCTTGCTATCTCCTATATTTTCCACACTGACATTGCTTTGTTCTTCAATATGCAAATGGAATCTTCCAGTAACAAGCAAAGTCTTCCCCCAGAAGTGCGTAAATATAGGATATAATGAGGTAAATATTGAACTTTTGGACCCACAGTGCAATCTTTTGGCTGCAAATCACATGGATTATAATGCACAAGCTGTTTGGAGAAATTTGATGGACATTTTATGTATTTTCTTTAGCTGCTAAAAGATGGCCTTGTTAATTGCAATAGTTTGGGAGAAGTCTGCGGTGGAACTACGAGGGCTAGCTCACTGTGTGATAGTAGATAATGACTGAACTTTAATTCCACTCTAGTCTATCAAAAGTTGTCTATCAGTTCTTTTCTATTTGGGGAACCTCAGCATCAAACATTTTGAGAACCCCTTCTATACACGCAATCAATCATACTGTGTATGCATATTTCACATTCTACTAAGCTTCAAGCTGTATGCTGTATATCAGCATATTATACACAGCAAACTACATTCATCCACACTGTAGGAAATGTTTGACCTTCAGTTGGAAGAAACCCAAATTTTCTCTCTCTCTGTTTCTTTATTTTGATTGCCTTCTTTTCACCAATAATGGCCACAGTAAATAAATAGAAGATAATATATGTGGGCATGTGTGTGTGAGTGTTTGTACAAGTCATACTTCTATTGCATGTGGAAGTGGTAAGAGAAATTCTCTCATCTGATGTCAGCTGAATGTAATTCAAATGGACAAGTGCAGTCAGGTTGCTTTTAAATGATGAATAGAGAGTATTGATTTTTATAAGTCATTAAATGCTGTATTTAGTGCAAATCTCCCAGGCAGCGGTTAGAAACTCAAGGACAGAGACCAGGGAGGGGAGTCTAAGCGGGGAGTATAATGGAGGAACTGCAATATACAGCACCCTATCACTGTGTCAAAGTGCTTTCTGTGTGTCACTCGCACTCTGTTTCTCTCTCTTGAGAGATAGGGTAGTTGTCAGGGGCTCCTTAGGCATGGCCAGTGGGAAATAGATTGTCATGTCTCTTATTCCCTGTGTCAGCATTGATGATGATAATGCTGATGGTCCTGAGAATGGGGGGTGGGGGGGGGCTATTATTGGAGGAAATCAATTAAGAAAATTAATGTAAGCTCTTACTGGGCTCTTTTTCACTGGCCGGTGCTAAAGGTTCCTCTCACCCACTCCTGTGCTTTTCTCGAGCCAAACGCAGGCCAGCGGAGGTTAATGCATTTTTACTGTACTACTAGCTGCAAACCTCCTTCAAAAGCCCAGGTTGACGTAACAGCTTGTAGAAGCCCTCTGGGATCAGAGTTAGAAAGGCTATTGGATTCAGAAGAACACAACAACAGAGCATGGCTTGAAAGCTGTATTTTTTGTGATTTGGATGAGCAGAGAAAATCTTTATGAGCCAATTTCCAAGACATGGTTTAAGCCTAGTCCTTGACTAAACTCATACTGTAGACCAGGGATGGGCAACCATGTGCCTGCCATGCAGGGGAGTGAGCATGAAGTTTTCATCCTAACCAAAGACTGTGATTGAAGAATGTGATTTCACTGGTTAGCACAGCTTCAACCAGAGAGTGAAATCATCTGGTGTAGTCTTTGGATGGAATGAAAATCTGCAGATCCCCCCCCCCATGGCACATGGTTGCCCATCCCTGCTGTAGACTAAACAGGAGCTTGGTTGAAGTTTCTGATGGTAGATTAATGATATGGTTTGTCATCATCTGTCTTCCTTAGCTTTCTGACTCGGGGTTATTCACCTGTGTTGCTACCAGCTCCAGCGGGGAAACTTCATGGAGCGCCTACTTGGATGTCAGAGGTCTGTTTCATCAGAAATAATTCAGATTAAAAAACACTTCAAAGCCTTCATAGATGTTCATTTTGTCTCTCTACGATTCCCACTTTTTCAGACTCCCCTGACCTCGTAGACTTCATGTCCCACAATGCAACTGCGCTCCCAGGGCCGCCCTCCAAGCCAGAGGTCACTGATGTGACCAAGAGCAGTATCTCGTTGTCATGGGAACAGGGGCGAGAGCCGGGCTCCCCAGTGTCCTCCTATGTCATTGAGGCCTTTGGGTATGTCTGTGACCTACTGCCTCAAGCTACATTTAGTGACCCCGAACTTTCATGGCAATAACAGATGTGGGTGCTTATGTGGCCGTTCAAGCAAGCCAGCACTTGTGCCAGGCTGCACAATTTACATTCTGGATGGCTTATCTTCAATAATTTATTTAACTGGAGAATAAAAGCATTAATCATCAGTAGAAGGCTAAAGGCAAAAATGTTTTGTTTCAAACTTAATTTTTTAACTCCAGGAAATTTGATTTACCATTACATTTCCCCAAAAGTACCATAAAGAAAAAAAGTCAATACAGTCAATGTCATGAAGCTACATTGTTTTACAGCAGTGTTTTTAAATCACAAACACATTTGTGACTTTACATTTCAGTAACCTAATATGACATACATGTGATCAGAAACTTTAAAATCTGTGGTTCTACTTAGAATTGTTGTTAATATACACAGGGTTGATAAATCTCAACAGTTTTGCCCTGGCTCCAACCAGACTGGGAATGCTCATTGAACTGGTAATTTTGTTGTGGTTTAAGCACCCCTGTTTGAATTTGAGGAAATATGGGTCAGTTGTTCGATGTCCTTTGGCTGTGTGAGTGGCATGGACACCAACTTCCATTGTCTGAATTCTAATTATTTCATGAATATTAAGCCAAATATGACTGGTGCATGAGAGATTTGTTTTTTTCTTTATTTGCTAGACCAACAAGTTGAATGTAAGAAAGGACTACAACATCTTGCAAGACTAAAACAATGTAGCCTGAAGGCAATGATATATTGGGCAAGTTTCTGGACAATGTTGATTGCCCAAGGAGTTGTCTCAGCATTGTTGCACTGATTACGTTTCTTTATGACAGGAAATATGTCAATACATTTCATTAGTGAGTGTGAGCACCTGTGTCTCATTATTTTTTCCTGTTTTCTGTTTCTGGGAGCGTTGGCCACCAACAATGCCCTAAATAAATTGCCTAGTATATCACAGCCTTCAGTGCACTAATTCCTCCAAAGTACATAAATGATTTTACCTCACCGATTTGGTTTATTTATGCTCTTCCTGCAGTCAATCGGTGAGTAATAGCTGGCAGACGGTGGCAGACCATGTGAAGGCCACCCAATTTACAGTCAAAGACCTGCGACCCAACACTGTCTACCTGTTCATCATCAGGGCAGTCAATGCTCAAGGGCTCGGGGACCCCAGCCCCATGTCTGAGCCTGTCCGCACACAAGGTATATACATCAGACAACCAATGGATTTCAAACTCCTTACTGTAAGCGGCTTCTTGGTTATTTGCGTCACTATTTCTCTCTACATCCCTGCCCTTCTCTCTCTCACAGACATTAGTCCTACAGTGCAGGGTGTGGACCATCGCCGCGTGCAGAAGGAGCTGGGAGATGTAGTGGTCAGCATGCATAACCCTGTGGTGCTGAGCTCCACTTCTGTGCAGGTTACATGGACTGTGAGTACTCATAATACGTATCATAACCAACTGCTTGTCTTTGGGTATTTCTAAGAATTAATAACTTATGCGTTGTGTGAGGTGTACTCCATGTGTCACTACCTGGAGTGCAGCCACATTTTGTCTGAGCTTGTCTGAGAACTTCGTACTTGGCATGTCACTGTGTTTTGGAGAGAAAATGGTGTTGGATTAGTCGGCATACGCACATAGCAATTGTGGGATGGCTAGACGTTCATAGTCTAGAACAGCTGGTGCTCCATCAATTTGTGATGGTTTGAGGTGATGCAGGAATTAAGACTAATGTTTCTGTTCAGGACAAATAGATCACCATTAGGTGCAACATGTTGTGTCACTTCTGGAGGCAGTGTGCAGTCAGCCTTTTATCCGGGAAATGTTATTTTGTCTCTTGGCAAGGTGTCCTTCCCTGCCTGCTGGTGTGGGTTAATGACAGACTTGTCATTACACTATTAAGCTTTTATATGCTTGCCAGTAGGGCAAGCATGTAAATGTGCTGATATTGCTAGGTGATTTTCAATAGGTCCTTATTGCACTGCACATGTCTGGAATTCCTGTTGTGGTAACCTTTATGAGCCAGTGAATGGCTTTTCAGTTGCACAGTCACACAGGGTGCACTCAAATTTCACATTTCTGAAAAATTCAAATTGCTTGTGAAAGCATTTTGCTAGCTAGTAACTAGTTGCTTATTTCAAGTTCCCTGGTTTCCTGATAAGGTATATTGTGTCTTATAATGATAGATTGATTTAGATTTTGCATGTCTTCTGCATGGTAGGTGGTCTAAAGGTCTTGCAAAATATATGTTAGCAGTGATGTTTGTTTTTAAATTGTAGTAATGGGCTATTCTAGGTGATTTTATTTTACTTTGTAATGTTATATTTTCAAGTCACTTTTCAAATCTTAAATTGTGGCTACTTGATTTTTGTTGTTGTTTTTTTTATGCTCTTCTGAGAATAACAGCTGACACTGTCGGCAAACGGTACTGAGGTACAACTCTCAAACACTTACCAGAAACTCCCATAACTCCCATATACAGCCAATGTGCTCTATACTGACATGCTGTATATAAATAATGGTTAATAATTTGTTTATCCTAAACTTGTCATCATTATTGTTGAAAAGTGTATACTTGTTTGTTTAGATTATTCTGAAAGAAAAAAGAAACTGTCAAAAGTTGTTGAGAGTCACATGAGGTGTAGACGTCTCATCGCGGGGGAATCTGATGGGCCTTTAATTTGAATTTTAAAATTGCTTAGTAAAAATTCATTTAATGTACCATTAGTCTGCAGTTTGCAAAGCGTGCTCTCTCTCTCTCTCTCTCTCTCTCTCTCTCTCTCTCTCTCTCTCTCTCTCTAATCACTCCTCGCACACACACA
>OMOV01019173.1:1722-12001 GCA_900312565.1 Beryx splendens
TAAGAATCCTATGGAGAGACATTAGGGGGCATTTAACGCTCACTTTCATATGATCCTTCCTCAGTTTTTCCTTTCAGTTGCCCTCTAATTCTATTATTAAATGCCTCATTGCTCATTTCAAATCCCCTGTAGTGATTTGTAATGCAACCAGCGCCCCATTTACATCCACATAAGGACCACCATCCTAATGTCAAGTTGCACACCTTTTTGAAAAATCTATGTCAACTGTCTCAATGCTTAAAATACCTTGTTTAACCAGCTACCTCCCCTTTATCTACATTCTCCTTTAATGATTTAAATGCATTCAATCACCTGCAGTCACCTGGTCAGTGAGTTTAATGGAAAAGCTGGTGGTTCTATGTCGTACACTCAGCTTATCATCACATCATGTCTGTTGCCTCAAAGGGTTGATTGGAAAGAACCAGACTCCTTCAGCGGATAAGGAGTTGAGTGGTGTCACACTGCGAGACCTGTGGGACAGCTCCTCAACCACTATAAATAAACCTCTTGCTCCCATTGGAGGAGGATTATCACTCACCAGAGCCAACCCAGGTAAGCACTGCTGCTGTCTGATTCAGAGGACTGAGCTCCGGTTTGCCCTCAGATTTGGCTCACATGTTAAGAAAATCACATCAAGCAAAACTACTGACTTATTTAATATCTAAATTGTGTTTTCCCCTCAAAACTAAAGGGTAATTGCACAGCAGGGCGTGTTGAGTCTCCCCAGTGTAGAAAAGTGAAAGAAATTACCAACGTATGCCCCAGGATATTCCAGAAAATAATTTTGCATCCCAGTTTTCCCTGAGTAAGGAATAACTACAAGTAGCCTTAAAAACAGATACAGAACACAAGATAATGAAGATAAATTAAAAGGTTCTTGTCAAGTATTCTAATATATTATAGTGCCCAGTTAGGTGTATGAGTATCTCACTCTATTTCATGTCTATTTTACCCCTAAATTTAGTTTGGGCAGTATTAATTCAGTGACATAAATTATGAGTAATCCCCATTTTGCCCTAGTAGACACTGGGCTACTGTCAGTGTCACGTATTGTTGCATAATTGGACACTGCGGTCCGGTGTGACACAAAGGCCCTAAATGCTAATGATGCGGCTAATGTCTTTGGTTTGACTGATCAGTAGTTACGGGGCCGCAGACAAAGCAGTGTTTGGAGTGAGACTAAGTGTCTGCGACTTTGGAGACGGGAGCCCTCTATAATTCATTTGTCATGTAGACTGTCACACAATACGGGCCCCCGCCGTGCTCCCTCCTCCTCGCTGTCTTATTCTGTGTCTCTGTCTCTTTCTTTCTCTCTGTCGCTCCCTCTCCATGGCTTATTCATGAGGTTAAGACTGTTGGTGTAAGATCAAGTGTCCCTTAAATGGCCCCCGACTGCCCCCCCGCGCTCACTCGTCCCAGCCCACCACACCGATGTTTGTTTTGAGTTAACTTATTACTCATGAATACGAGTTCTCATGAAAATCTTTAGGCCATGCGCTACTTTGTCTTTTCCATCTTTCTCTTAGCAATTAAGATCTTTTCCATTGAGACAAGAAGACTGGTAGCAGCTTCATCTGTGTGCCGTGCGTTTAATTAGTATGATACAATGCATGCAAAATGTCAGTTTATCCCTATCATATTTGTGACAAGTCTGCTCATATATCTTCTCTTTTCCTCTGTCAGTTTTTCTCATCCATTTCTATTTTCCTTATTCTTCTCTCCTTTCTGACTGCATGCGCATATCCTCCATCTCTTCTTTTTGCCGTGACACTAGAAGAGAGTGCCTCTAAAGCTATGGATAACCCATCAGAGAAAACTGTTGTTAAAGAGAGAATACTGGAGAAAATTGATCCCTCCAAAGGTATTTCAATGAGATGACTGCATGTTAACTGTCATTTATCAACCTGTTATCATAATTAACTTGTTTTCATTGTTAGCTGTCATATTGCTTAGTTCCTATTAGAAATGGACATCATTCATAATATAAACATTGTGC
The DNA here is from genome assembly GCA_900312565.1 of Beryx splendens. Lineage (NCBI taxonomy): Eukaryota > Metazoa > Chordata > Actinopteri > Beryciformes > Berycidae > Beryx > Beryx splendens. The sequence continues at coordinate 3,719 of OMOV01019173.1, forward strand.
ACTATGTGTTACAGTTTATAGCATTGGTACAGTTTTTAATTTCCCTGCTTCATCTTCTATGAGCTGTTACTCATGCAAAAGCACTTTTCTGAGCAAACATTGCAGTTAATTGCCAGTAGAATTGCTTGAGGGTAAAGAGAGATAAAATAACAACCAGCATGGCGGCTGATGCAACAGGCTCCAGGTATTCAGCCAACAAGTTAACATGTGAAAGAAGCCAGCTGGATAAGCCTCTGCAGGAGAGGAGAGTCCAAATACACACTTTAACCTGAGAACTAAGTACCCCAGTTGCTAAATAGATGGTAAATTGCTCTAGAACCTCAATGTCTTCATAAGGGAACAATGGGGCATTTGACTAATTATACTGATAACCATCTGTGACCGTTGGGTGAGTTGGATCGATGGTGTCGCTTAGCGAAGTTGAATGACTTCAATCACTTAGCTATTCATCTGTTGGGATCCTCATTAGCTGTTGCACACACAGTAGCTACCTGACACAGATTCACATAAATTACTACGATCAGTCAAGCCTGTGCATTTATGTATGAGTGCATAAGTGTGGGAACATCTGCTGTTAGGTGTGTGTTTTATTTGTATTCATTTGTATAATTCCATATCTTAAATATTTCACTTGATTTAGTTTAAATTATGCTGTCTGAGGGTGTAACATTGAAATAAAATAAAATAACAAACTCACAAACAGTTTATCTTTTCTTTCAGGGAACTTTGTGAGCACCAAGTACAACCTCTCCAGTAGTTTAATCCCCTCTTTCCAAAAGAAAGAGGTGGGATCAGTGGGGCAGAGGATCCAGCTTGCCCCTTTGGCTGGCCAGCACACAAGTAAGCTTTTATTTCATCATGTAAATCCAATATACAGTGTATTTGGCATGGATCTTCTCACCTTTCACAACAGCTAACACCAATAATGAAAACATAATGCTAAAATTGATATTGCAAAGTTTTCATCTGACCACAGCAATATAATAAGTTAATTTTTTCCAGAATTAGTGCCTTTCATACATTTTCCCAGTATCTGATTGGTTGGACACCAAATCTTGAGCAAACAATCTATTTGCATAACTGATCAGTGATTGATTCTCTGCACCTACACCATAACGCCATGCCTGAGTAGTCTTTCTGCTTCCTGCTGTTCTGTTTCCCATCCATTCAAATCTATTTCTCTCTTGGAATATTTCCATCCGAACCCTCACTCGCTGTGACTACATTTCTCCTCTTTCTTCGTCCTTTCAGTCAATCTTTCTTCTTCTCCTGATAACATAAAAGACAAACCAAAGTCTACAAAGCCCAAGTCCTTAACCAACTCATCTTTGAGTGAAAATAATGAAGGTAATGTGTGTATCTTCTGATTTAGTAGGTGTTAGTAGATGTCATCTGTTAACTAATATTAGCATATTCTTCAGTGTTTTTCTCCTTTTGTCATTTGATGGCTTTTAAACATTACTGTTTTTTTTTAAAGCAAAACAAAATACATACTTTTTTAAACTTTGCTTTTATTAAAAATAGGAACCTCTGTTTTATCACTAATTTTGCAATGTGTCTCCTTTGTTTTATCTTGACTTTTGGTGCTTTTATTTTGAAGTGTATCTCCTTATTTTCAGTTATTGTGAAAATGCCTTCAACTGCTTATAAAACATGCTATTAACCCAGATAGATGGATAAATAGATATGTAGATATATGGACAGACTAATTGATTGACTGACTGGTTGCCATGCTATTCCAGAGTATGAGGGGTGGAAGAGGAGGACAGACCGGACCCAGATGAAGGGGAACAGCTACTCGGCGCTGGGGAAAACCTCTGGGAACCTCCTGACCCGAGCTCCCGCCATACAGCCCGTCCACGGCAGGGTGGACTGGACATCCAAATACGGCGGCAATCGGTAGTCCAGGGAGGAAAATAATGCAAACCCAGCTGCTTGTCGCGTTATGCTGCCTAACTGTAAGCATCTTGGGTTTAGAAAGTTAATCCTGAGCAAGGAGGAATAACCACGTTCAGCTCAAATCTGGAGGAAATGACGTAAACTTAGTTTCCTGTCCAGATGTGTTGCCTGAAGCACATTACATCAAGAAACATGTGAAGCAAAACCTCAAAAAAACTCAAATATCGTGACAACTGGTAGTTCATGGAGGAAATGATGCAAGGAAATAATGAACCTTCACTGGCTGCAGCAAATACTGTGACAAAAAAGAGTCTCTTACTGGTCCAGTAACCAGGGTAACATACAGTAGACCTAGCTTCGTGTTTATCAAATGTATTGCCTCCCTCAAATTACATAGAAATGGATTATTTAATCCTACTGTTAGGAGTTTCAACCTTTTTCTACTCAAGTATGAATGCAAGATGATGTTTTGGATGTGTTACAATAATTATAATTAATACCTAATAATAATTCAACCTAAGCAGCATGGGAGCAGACCTAACTGGTGTATGAACATTTAGAAAGTACTGGTGCCTGCCATTGAAATCGTCTTCGGGAAAGATGTGAAAGATGTGACGCATGTTCTTTGAGCAGGAGATATTTTTCATGACTTGAACACACTTGCGTCTTTTTGTTTTGTGAGCAAACTGAATGTGTAGGATCTCCTGTACATATACATGGAAGCTCTACATTTGGAGATGAGGTGGTGGTCGACATGATGCCGAATCAGGATTGATACTCTGTGTTAAGACAATCCCGCTGTATTCCTGAGGGCAAACCTGTGGGGGAGCTCACAAGATCCAGTGGGAGCCAATTTAGTGTAGTGACTAGATTTTCTTCCTAGGTTTTAAATATAAGCATAGCTCTTACATTTTTTTTTACTCTACTCTTTTTATTGTCAGGTGTTGTGCTATTGTTTTACTACCCATGACAAAGCATAAAATGTCATTCATTCCCTGTTCCTGTGATGCTATTTTCCTTCTGCTTTTATTTTGAGGCATAAAAAACTTGTTTAATGGCATTGAGAATGATTATTTGCAGTTACACTGCTGTTGTAATTTGCAAACTTCTTTGTATTATGCAATGAATAAACTGAACATTTTGTAAACATTTTATAAAACCTAAGTTCATAGTGCTTAATTCATGGTAACAAAAAACAAGACAACCATTTTATGATATAAACAAGGTATTATATTTCATTCTCAATTACACACTTCTTTATTTTACAAATGACATCAACATTCAAAAATACATGACAAGTGCTGACAGGCTGCTCCTGAAGCAGTGAAGATGGGATCCATGTGAGAGAATGGCAATTGCTGTTTTATTTTTTCACATCCTGAGTTTGTGGAAATCTTCCCTTCATTAGGACTCCTGGGGTTTCTGGAGCATTGCCACACCAAGCTTCCCCAGCATCAGAAGACTGGAAACAAGCACATAACAGAGACTTTTCACATTCACAGAGCATAAATTTGCTTTAAAAAGTATTTACCCTGTTGGCAGGAATGTTTCCTGAAACACAAGAAAATGATCTCCCATTAGAAGTCACTGGGAGTTATGTGCTCCCCAAAAATATCCTCAAATTCCAGAAAAAAAAGAAAAGTCACATCCCTATTCTTGCCTTCTAGCTCAGGGACGCTGAGTCCTTTTGGAGTAAAAGTGGTCATTACCTTGACCGTGATATTCACCTGGAATCCTCCCTGCATGTAAACACACTCTTTTATTATGTGGATAAGATGGATACCTTGCTCCAGCCACCAAGCCAGCTGGCATGAACTTCCTGGATCCGTAGAACCTCTTTCCCATGATGCCAGTCAGAGCTCCTGATGTAGCTGGAAGACACCATGTGGGGTGATGGTACAGGGTTAAGAACTTCATGAGGAAGGATTGAAAATTAGGATGCAAGAGTGTGCCGACCTTTCGGGTAGCTTATCATCCTTTGTTGCAAATGCATTTTCTTAGTTTACCCACATGCAATACATTAAGACATTCTTAGTTTACTAACCGAGGGACACCCATATATTTTTGGGGTCGCTGGAGATCTGGTAGGCACCAAAACCAGCGAAGCCACCGAAGAGAAGACCAGCAGCCAGTGAGGGGACACTGCCTGAAAGAAACCACAAGCACGACATTTACAGACCATAAATGGCCGTATTAACTTTCCTAACTTACACCGACATGTAAACGAAACTGTAAAGCAGCAAAGATGAGGTGAGACCAGACCAGACCCATGCCAACAACTCAGGACAGCTAGATTTCGAATGCATGAAGAAATCACCCAGCCCTATTTGAAACTGTCGTTCTAAAACCACCAGGATTTCTACAAATGGAGGTGGTGGATATCTGCTTTGTAGCTGCCAGCCTGTGAATGACACTTCTAGTGATGTAGAGGTAAATAAAATGGAGTGTATGCAACATCAGAAGGCAAACGACCATCAAAATAAAATCCTATTACATTTTCAGAAAAGCAGTGACGTAGCCTATATGGTTATTCAGGGCAGCTTTAAACAGAAGAACAGTATTAGGCTATGGGTATATCCGTGGGTTTGCCCTCCACCGCATCCCTGGTTCCCATCAAATAAAAGTCATACCTGCTTTCACATAACCCATGACTCCCCCGGATGCGACGAGGGCTGCGTATCCATATCCTACCCAGTCCACAGACATGTTGGACACCTGTCAGAGGCCACAGCGTGTGGGACAAAGGTGACAAGCAAGTTAGCTTGGTGTTAACAAACTGAACATTTAAGCCAGTGTAAAGCAAACTGCATAGTCTAATTTAGACAAGTCCATGGTGAGTACAGCGCCTACTTACAGCCGCAAAAATACTTGAAGGACTATCTGAGTGCGCCAACGCGGAACAGTTATTACAGAGCATGAAGTGAGCCAACAACACATTTAGGAACATTGTAGCCTCGAAGAGCTTCTTTTCATACAATGCTGCTCATCAGAAAGCGTTACACTGTGGCTTCAGGGAGGAGGGGTGTCTGTCTGGTTCACTAGATAAGACAAACTGGGTAAGCTCCCAAATGCCTTAGCATATAATAAGCACCATGACCACAATCTAGCATCACTGTTGTTACAACATGCAGGGCAGTGTGTGTTTACACGGACGCATGTAGACTGTTACTGAATGCACTCGGAGTCATAAGTCTACATCATTGGTTTGTACAAAAATGACGAGTAGGTCTACTACAAATGTCACATATAAAAACATTCACATTAAAACGCAGGCTTACGCACAACCTTGCTCTCTCAGTTCGTCCTTTGCCGCTGCTGCTGCTTGTTCTCCACCGAGCACATATCACTGGGACACAGTCGAGTCGGCGAAGTGCTCGACGGGAAATGTAGTTCTCGTCTCTGGTGAGCTCCGTGCTGCATTCCAGAGAGGTCGGGAATTCGGGTTTCCTGCAAGGCAAAATTCCAAGGCACATATTTCAGTGTGCACACTCTACTTTTCTACTAAACATATTAATTTGAAATGGTAATTTGCACTTGCAGTTGATGACATTGTATGCTACCGAGCTAGCTGACGGTGCCATGCAGTAGGCTATCATTGACATAACTATCTGTTGCATAGGGCACAGTAGGCCTATTTTATGTTGGGCAGATTAAATCCCACGGGTGTCCATGTTTCTTGCCACCTCAGATATTTTTTCCCGAGGTGGGCCACTGGAACGCGCAGAGGTCGTAATTACGGCCAACCAGCTGGGAATTTCCCACTTTAACTTGAACGCAACATCAATGCAAAACCTGTCTTCACCTCCTAAGGGTAGACTGACACATTATATGATTATATGTGCCTGCCTGTGCAGATAATAATAGGAGGATTTACAACAATAATACAGTGTTGTGTGATCTTTACACTATTATCTTTAACAATACGTGTCGTTATGTGACACTATATAATAATTATCTTAGATTATAAACAGTATGGTTGTCATAACTAATATTAGTACAACTTGGTGCTGCCCTCTCCCCCAACAACTACTGATAAACTGTCCTTGAGCAAAGCACTTAACCTCCAACTGTTACTCAGTTCTCACTGTGGTTTCACTGGCCTCACTCTGCTCTGACTGCATGTCGCCTGAAGGAATGTAAAGCAGGGCATTTACTTAAAAAGAAGAGAAAGTGTATGCAGTAAACATACCAGGTCAGGGATTCCCAAACGTTATCATCTGAAGGACCCCCAAATAGACCTGCATTAGACCACAGACCCCCATCTGAGAAGTTTTTGGTACTGTCTCTGGGGAAGACACAGTGGGGAGATTGAAACCTATTAACAAAACAGTCATCATCGTCTATTTGTGCTAACCTGTGGGTTATGATATAATATTGAAAAAATTAAACTCTGCCTAATTTTGCTGGGACCCCTGGAACAGCTTGTGAAGCAGTAGTATCTTTACAGCCACAAGATGGCACCACAGGATCAGAATAAGATTTGTTTCAAGCTGCTACGCCTCAGCATCTCCAAGCTTTTATTGGACTTTTTGAATTCTCTCCCACTGCTATTCCAAACATGTTTTCCTTTGCATGTGGAAAAAATAGTAGGCACAAAGGCACGACAAAGCACACAATATATCCCCCTGCGTCGGAATGTGTGTTTTCAACAGTGGAGCCCTATTGGGTCAAAGGTGATTACCATGAAAATGGGCAGGATTACGCTTGGAAGGGTGATTAAAGTTTTCATCTACAGGAGGATCGGTCTATTAAGACTAAACCAAGTGCTATGAATGGCGTCTATTTTGTTTTTTGGAGAAGAACTAAACAATTCTGACATTTGACTTTAACCCGTGACCATATCATATTTCGACTCAATTGACTTATGTTAGTTTTGACCACCTGCTTTCTTGACTGGCACCGATTTGGCACTTTCATTTACTTGAATGCTGCTAGCGCACACACATTCTCATTTGGTTTCAATTACCTCAATATATCAGCTATTTGTCTGAGATCCACTGGTGGCGAGTCCAATCCTGAAGCAAGATGGCGCTACAATACAATTTATCCTCCTCGGGGAGCAGCATTTGATACAATGGACCTCAATCCTTCCCACTCAACAGACACAAATTTCATTAATTTCACAAAGGAATATGGGACTTTTGTGTCTTGGATTCTGGTAACGGGATAGTTACTGGCTCCAGCAGTCAGGTGTTATCAGCTGGATTGAGAGTGTAATTAGATAACTTTATTGCCCATCAAGGTGAGTATATTTGCCAAGATGATTTTCCAACTTCTGCTTGACTAGGGGCTAACGGACCGATCAATATTTCAAAACAATGAAACAAAGAGGATATGACTTCCCGGAAAGTTTCACAACATTTATTGGAAATAAGAATTGCGCGCAAATTACGCACGAAGGTGTGCGTCAGTTTGTCTACATTTTCAGCATATTCAAGTAAGACATGGACCTAACATTACTACCACCACCAATAATAATAATAATAATAATAATAATAGTAATAATAATAATAATGATGATGATGATGATGATAATGATGATGATAATAATAATAATAATAATAATAATAATAATAATAATAATAGTAATAATAATAATGCTGTATTATCTTCTTAATATGAATAGGTCTACAAAGTGCCCAAGGTGCAGTCATCATTGCCGACGCCTATTAAACACAGCGCGCACTTTTATGAAGCTTAGCTGAAATGATGCCGGAGGCCTTGTGCTACGGTGGAAGTGGTTGAAACCAAGCCCTAGACAAACAGGCTGGATATTCAAATGGGACCCCGCTCTTGTCTAAGTAACCCACTCTCAGACAGATCTGCTGTATAACTTACTCCTCCCTAGTGCGCAGAGCCCCAAACAATATTCGGATCCCCCACCTCTCTCTCTCTCTCTTTTGTCCAGGCCCAGAAAGGTCTATATAGCTGCAGGTATTGTATGCGCAGTTAATATCGACTGTGTGTTCGCCTTTGAAGTCAAACATGAAGGCTTGTTTTAAATATTTTATTGAAAATAACACCAGCAAAATAAATAAATAAATAAATAAAATCTATAGATTCTATGTGGAATTATGCAATTGCAAATAACACAACTAAAAATTCATTGGGAAAAATAACAAACATGAAAGAGTATTTTTTCCTTTAAAAAGTTTGTCCAATACTCCCAGTGCATCCATCAAATATATTTAATCCAAGTGTTTGATGCAGTGAGAAAGAAGAACGGTCTGCCTTTATTTGTGCGCACAATCCGCACGTGCTCCGTCAGAAAGTTGGGAGACAGAAGGGGTTTGGACTAATACCTGAGACCATTATCACCTAGGTTAGCACACGTGTTGCTGTCTTCTCTCTCTCTCTCTCTCTCTCTCTCTCTCTCTCTCTCTC
>OMOV01019247.1:3131-19772 GCA_900312565.1 Beryx splendens
TGTTTTCCAAGATGCGTGTGCCGAGGATTTTTTTTTTTTTCTGCCTTTTTTTTTTTTTTTTTGCCATCTCCTTTGTTCCCATTTCTCTTCTGTGGAATTGCAAAGGAAGAGACGAATCTTTCCTCTGGAATCTTGCCACCTTCAAACGTACCAGTTGCATACTATGAGTTACTTAGCCCTTTCTTGCACTCACAGAAACATGCTCTCAGTTGCCCTCTGTCAAGTCCCAGTGGATTGTGGTTTGCCCCTTGTTAGTTTGCTGACTCATTTTTGGCACAACGCCCTTTTGTCATTCCTGACGTGGGACTGAATGTAAACCCGAACACACAAGGAACCAAGAGTGTAACTGCCTACATGTACACACAGGCGCGAGAGCATCGACCTGCCGTCAGGCCCCTGCACTTTCTCCTCCAAAGAGGGCAAACCTGGCACTAGGACCCAGGCCTAAGAGACGAGACGACCAGAGAAGCCTCCTGCACTGTGTATTCTGTGTTTTCCAGTGGATTCTGTTCAAGCTGCTTGGTTGAAGCACTCCCCTTAACCGTGCTGGTGTCAAAACACACTACAGTCTTTTTGACTCTCATGCAGTTCTGGTCCTGCGGGCTTTGTGATGAGTGGCAACTTTACACTTGTAGGTTGGCTGAAAAAAAAAAATGCTATTTATGCTATTTATCTCTTGTTTGCCACAGATTTTCTTACTGATTCTTAAACATACACACTGAATGTATGGACAGAAACGTAAATGACTTTGGAGCATTTATGGAATCTGTCAAGCGCATGGGAAGGAAATCGCATCAAGTAGTCTAAAAGCAAGACCAATGTTTAAAAAGATATATGAAAACTAAGTCAGACCAAATCTAGGTGGACTTGAGGGTGAGCGGGGTCTTCTAAAGGGTTTTGACCTTCATTATCATGTAAGGGTAAATAACGGATTCTGCGCTCTACACCAGTAGGAGCTGGGGGATATGTTGCTTTGGAGCCACAAGAGACATTAGTGTGATGTGCTTCGGAGATTCAGTCACAGCCTCTTTACGCTATACTGTCCAATGCCTTAACCCCCGACCACCACATTGCATACCCAGTAGGACGGAAGGTGGCAGGATAATGGCTGCGAGGTTTGCAGTAAAGTCTCGGGGTCGCCTGTATAATGAAGCCCAAGGTTTGGAAGCGAACCCCATGTGTATTCCCCATTTAGTATAGAGCAGTTACAGCGACTCGCGTATACCACTGAAGATGTAGTCCCAAGAGAACAATGCCAAATGGAAAGTTGGGTGTAATAATGTGTAACGGTGTTAAAATGCCCCCCACCCCCGCCCCTCCGTGTCCAGTCTGAGGATCCTGTGCTGCAAAGCATTCAATGATGTTTGGACGACACTGGTGAGCCCCGGTCCCTCTCCTCCATGTCCGGAGTGAAGCCCACGGGTCGGCCGAAGGGAGGAGAAGTGAACCTGGATGAATATGTTCATACCATTTTTTTTTTAAAATTTCATTTGATTTTATTTCCCTTATAAGTGTCATGGAGGACTGCCTTGAAACAATATCCTCGATAATGTCACCTTGCCTATCCTCTTAGCGCCTTCCCAGAGTGAATCTCATAGGTGTTTATTTGTTTCTTTTTTTTTTTAATTTTTAATTTTAGATCTTGCTAATGTGAATTTTTGAATGCAATTTTGTTTTCCATTCCAAATAGCCATGGTTTTACGGGGAAAGAGAGGGTAACAAAAAGCTAGACCATGACTGCACTACATTTGTTGGCCCCGGCTTTCCCTCAGAAGACCCTGCCTTCTTAATACTGTACTTAACGTGCTTATTACTTTAACTCCTCGTAGCTGCCTCCTGTGTTAGGCCTTCCCTATAGGGTGCAGGGAATACACTCTTAACTCAATTGTTTTTAACCCCCACGCCCCCGCCCACTCCTGTTTGTGCCATGACACACACACACACACACACACACCCTCTCCTCGCACGCACACACACACACACACAGATGCAAGTCCTAGATGAATCGACTCTCAGCGGAGGGCTAGATTTGGCATTTTTGTGGACCTGCTCAGTCATCTTACATAGAGAGATACGATGTTGTAGATGTTGCAAACTAGCTCAGTTAACCAGTACGTAAACCTGCTCGTTACGTGTATTTACACTGTATAGCTTTTGGTTTCCCTACCCCCCTGGTTACTCATGTCAGTTCCTCCGGGGTCTAAGTTATTGTGTTATTGAGAGTACTTGAATATGAAAATCTATGGGACCTATTTCTGTTTTGCTTTAATATTTTTTTTTGTCATTCTCATAATTCCAGAGATAGGATTTGAGGGGAATAGTGGGGGGAAATAGGCTATTTCGAATGACAGGTATTCTTTTCTTTGAGATGCCTTAGTGCCTCTTGACTGTGTTGGACAGGTGAGGATTGTGTTTCAGTCAAACTCCTCCTCTGGGTTCCTGCGCTAGCTGGTGCGACTGACCGGAGGAACCTTTTTAGGGTTTTTATTTTCAGTACTTTGCTCAGGGGAGCGGCGGTCAGATCTGCCTGTGGGTTCAGAGGTTAGGTGTCCCTGTGAGATATTGGTGCATATTTCAGTGTGGTAGTTGAGACAGATCTACCGCCGACAGACACCAAACCTGAACTTCTGTAATAACATGTAGTCGCGACTTTATTCAGTCTAAACTACACTTTAGTCAGTGTTCGCCAGAGCAGATCTTCAGAGCCGTGTTGAGAACGAGAGAGAATGCAAGAACGCGTTGCTTCTTGCAACACGGGAGAGACGCCTGAACACGCCGAGAGCTGAGAGGAAGTCTTGCGAGCGGAGAGTGTGATGAACGAGGGTCAGGCGAGCGGCTCTGCAGAACTCCGCCGCCTGCGGTTCTCCCCCGCAAAGCGTCGACGGCAGCAGGACTGTTTGACTCCAGCTCCCTAAGAAGGTTCACAGTATTCTTGTGCAGTGAGATGGATATCCAGACAATAGCCTTCAATGTCCCCCTGAATTCCCCAACGCCATTCCTGAGACTACTAGCCCATGCCTTTACCTGTGCCAGGAAGTATATGAAGCTGAATGTTTTTTCGACCACCGCATTCCACCTCGTGTCCGCGACTTTTAACTGTGTCCACTGTCAGTTTTTAAAAAATCCTACAAACAAGACGGTTTCACTCAGTACCAGGAAGTGTTGGAGATCTTAAATGGAAAGTGTGTTGAAAGTGTTGCAGGAAATTGCAACTCAAGTTTTTTTTTGGTGTTGTTGGCTTCTATCAGTCTCTTAAATGTTATGACTTCTCAACGAATCAGCTCTCAACACTTTAATTGATCAAGTGTGTGCTTTTGGAGTTGAATTTGCGTCATGTGACTGGTCATCTTTGCAGCCTCTTCCTCTACCTTAAACCGTGGGTTGCCTAGCTACTTGGCTTACGGTTGAAACGGTAGATATATTACTCGTATGTATTTACTTTTTCCTCTCTAGGCCTCATCCAGACTGATATAAGAGTACTCTGCATAATGTGTATCTGCATGGCTTGTCTGGAGATGACCCTGGTCTCTATAGTGAATTTTATGATGTTAGTCAGCTGTTGGGTCAGTAAGGCGCTCGGGCTTCCAGTCCTCCTGTAAAATAAGACCTTCCACGTCTTCTTCTTACAGCACATTCCATTTCAGTTCCCGCCATTTCTTACACGGTCGACTTCGATCGAACTTTACGTCTTTGTGCTCACTGCTTTGGATTTACTTTGGTCGTGTGTAATTCACATCCCTGTGTGTCGTAAAGGTGTGTAAATCAAAGCAACGGAGAGTTTTACAAGTGGAAATGAACGGCTTCGGTCTTTTTGGGTTCTCTGGCACTTTTTCCTTATTGCTGTACTGTAGACTTGTCTTGGATTTACTGTATATTTTCATTGAGGGAGAGGTTTAGGGTGACATTACTGCAATATTGTGATGATTATTTGAAAATTGTAAATTGTACAGAGTTCACAATTGTAGTCTTTGTTCTTTCCGTTGGGATTCCATATAAAGATGTATTCTTTTTTTTGTTTTTTTCTCCTTTCAAACTGTGGAAAACCGAATTGTACAGCTCCAAGAGTTTATCCCTCCCCTCGGCATTTTTTCAGAGCTATGATTAAGAGAAATCTTAAAACTGTAAATAAATATTATTGTGTTGAAATATGAATGTCACTTCAAAAATGTATTTGAATGAGTTAACTTAGTCAAGGGCTTCGAGAATGAAGGACCCACATTTCTTCTTTCTTTTATGGTTTCACATTTTTAAGTTGCAGGAAGGTAAAGGTCCTTTTTATCTGAGATGCCTATTTTTCCCTCTTTGGATTCATGTACAATGTGTCACATGTGAACCTTACAGAAATCACTTTTTATTCCCTCCACACCTAAAGGGAAACTCCAGTTTGCACCCTTTTTTATGTAAAATAAAAGATCTCTCCACCTTGTGGGTATGTCTTTTGTTAAATAATTCTCTAGAAAGCTTTGTTGATACAAGTGAGGATCTGATTCTACTGGAAAGGTCAGTTCGCTGTTCCAGGACCAGTTTTTAGAAAGACGTGGAATATCAAGGCAGGTAGTATTAACGTTACCCGAGTACCAGAGTAATCCCACTCCATGTGTTTACAATGAGACCCAAATACAGCCACGGTAGTTTTGGTGTTTAAAACCAAAGAGCCAAGTGTATTTCTTCCATTTTCTGCCCAAGGCTGGTATTACGATTTCAATCTTTTATCTTGGAACCCAGATTCATGAAAACCTCTTAGATTTTAGTCTGTTTATAAGGTTAAAATTTTCAAACTGATTTTCACAACAACGTCTCAAGTGTGGAAAGGAAGCCACATGTTTTCTCATTTATTGTTCCTCTCTTCTTTACCCTGCTGAAGAAGAAGAGTCGACATCATGGAGAGTTTAGGATCAAACATCAGGGGCTAGTTGGACTGTAACCTGTAGCCTGAGCTGTGTTCAGGTCCAGCCGCGGCACTTCACTCCTCCAGCGCTAGGCGGCGATGTTGCCAAGGTAACGGGGGTAACCGTGACGCGCCGGCTGTCGGCTATGAACATCCGGTAACAACTTCCTGTGCTCTCTTCCACCGGCCCGAGCCAACATGGTGGGTATCCGAGGCAACACATCACCTCACAACCCTTCTCAATCCTGTTCAATCCTCACTGTCCGTCCGGCCAGCAAGCGACAACAAGCATCAGTCTGAACACAGAGGACAGGAAGTTTAGGAAGCGCTGGTTCTCGCTGAACTTCAGATGAGTCAAACATGTGGAAATACAGACCAAACGTTCCCGTAGCTCTGTACACAACCGAGCAGCCAGCCGCAGCCTCTCGGGCTGTCAGCTGTCTAGAGATATTGTTAGAAAGCTTCGCAGTAATCTGTACAAGTTCAGTGCCTGCTGTGTTCTCTGCGTTTAAACCCGCACAGTCGGGTCACTTCACAGTCCGGAGGAACGCACTGTGTTCCTAATAACAGCCAGGGTACCGCTGGTGTCCCCTAGTCGTCTGGTCTGAGGTCAGGGTTAAACTGCCACCGTTACAAGCTCCTCAGCGAGTTTGGTTACAGCGCGTATGGCCGTTTGTTGGATATACTTTATCTAAGGCAATCACGTGTTCTCCAAAAACCACTCTTTACGTTACAGTGGACAGACAGCTGATGCAGCTGGAGTGGTCAGGTCTGCAGTCAGCTTGTCAGATCATGTATGCTAATGATGTGATATGCATGACGTGCTGGTTCTACTGCTGAAGAAAAGTAGAGATATGGCGTTCAACTGATTTGACAGGGCAGCAGCTGATCTGAGAGCAGTTGTACTCAGAAGTGGGTGTGTGTACTGACAATTGGATGAACTGTGTAGGGCTGCAGCTAACGATTACTTTCAGTATGGATTAATCATTTAGTCTATAAAATGTCACAAATAATGACCGATGCTGAAGTTACCAGAGCCCAAACTGGTTCTTAAAATTGCTTCCTTGCTCTAACAAAGTGGCAAAAAAAAACTCATTTTAACTTCATTTTATAATGTTATGAAACAGTAAAGCAAGCAATTTGTAGCATTGTGAAGCTGTTACCGATTAATTTTCTGTCAATCGATTAATCTAATTAAGACTGTGTGTGTGTGTGTGTGTTATCTCCCCTCAGGGACGCGTCAGGACCAAGACAGTAAAGAAGGCCGCCCGGGTCATCATCGAGAAGTACTACACCCGTCTGGGGAATGACTTCCACACCAACAAGAGGGTCTGCGAGGAGATCGCCATCATCCCCAGCAAGCCGCTGCGCAACAAAATCGCCGGGTAAATGGACTTCCAGCTGTTTCAGATCAGCTGATAACCTTCATCTCCTCCTGGTGCCCGTCTGATCTGAGCTCCCGTCAGTTTGAGCTGCCGTCAGCTGAGTCCCGTCAGCCAGCTCGGATGTCGTCTGGCCGCCGGGCCATAATTCAGTATTATCTTTTATGTCTTTCAGTGGAATCATATCGTCATAATGTGGTGATTTTGGGATATCTTGAGACACAACTCTGCCGTCTAAATTGAGGAAATTGATTTTATTTTAGAGACTGACAAAATGAGGTATGAAACATTTTAAGGAATATTATTTGAAATCACACCTAACATTACCATTCGGTTCAATAAGGTAAACATTCATTTGATTATTTAGCATGTGGTTCTGCATACTGAGCGATATCGTGATATATACATGGTATATCTGTGGAAATAAATCCTTGTGATTATCGTGGTATTGATTTCAGCCACATTGCCCAGGCCTGCTTGTGTCAGCCTGGACACCTCGCTGGATGAAAATGGCCAGATGTCCATCAGTTGCATAGAACAGGTTAACCAGGATCGTCAGAGGAGTTGATTTGTGTGATGGATGTTTGTCCTGTTGAGTCCTTTGTGTTTGGCAGCAGGAAGCACAGAACTGAACTGTCAGGTTCATTGATCAGGAATCTGGATGTTATGGCTCTTAATGCTTTCTGAGTTGCAGACTGGAGGAACGCACGCTTGCTCTTTCCTGTAAATCCATGTGTGCTGCGTTTCCTCCACACTGCAGACAGTTTGCACGGCAGTATGTCAGCTGTCAAAATGACACTACTTTCTCTTTGATGCGCCCTTCAGGCCTCTGGGTGGATGTCAAAATGAAGACTCCGATTCCGGTGTTGTGAGTGCATGTTGTGTCACTCGCTGGAAGTGGGAGCAAAACGCTCCCTCTCAGAGATGAGACTTGTCGCGCTGTAGATCCTGATCCAGACTAAAAGGTTCTGCTTCCACGGAGCTTGTCTGTGAAAGAACGAGGCCACATTTAGTGTCTGCAGAGGAAACAGAGCTGTGGGCCTCTTGTGTCGGTGTCGTCACTTAATGTGCTCTGGTGAAACGCGTTAGCGGTTATAAAAGTGTTGATGTTTAGCCACTTTCTCACCCTGCTGCTGCTGCTGCTGCTGCTGCTGCTGCTGCTGCTGCTGCGGCTGCTGCTGCGGTGCGCTCCAGACTGTAGTGCCAAACTGTGTCTTTACCAGACTGCTGGAGGTCAGTGTCCTGCTCGCTCAGCAGCGCTGGTAGGTGAAGCCAGGACGGCTTTATGCAGCTCAGCTGTTTGGTTGGATTTCAGTTTAGCATACCGTTCTTACCTTCTCACATGTCAGCCCCTTAAAGTGACGCTTGTTGAGCGGCTCATGATGCTTGCTGAGGGCCTGCTTTCTTTTCCTGGTTTTATGTTGACGTGGCAAGATTCAGGAGAATTTTAGCCCGTTAATATTAAAATTGTTGATATTTGTGACTACTAATTCCAGGCGATCTGATTACATCTGATCATACTGTATAGTTAAGGTCCGTCATTGACTGAGAGAACGTGTCTGTTGTATATATTATATTGCATTCACACAATTTCCATGAATTCTGTTCCCATCCTGTGTTGCGCAGGCTGTTCACCGGTCAGTGGGTTCCCAGAGTGTTTGTGACGAGGCTGCGTGGTGACTTGACTGACACTGACCTTAACAGAGCGAGGGGCTTGTGGACCGTCTGCTGTGATGTTTTTGGCAGTTGATAACATTGACCCATTTCTGGCTTAGGAACAATCAGGAAGTTTTGTTCTTAACTAAGCGCCTCCATCCTCAACTGTTTCACTCAGTCATCAAACACGTTTTCACGGAAGGGACCGTCTCGAATTTCAAGACTTGGCAAGTAAGAGCAGAGTTGATTCAGCGTTTTCAAATGAAGACGGGGATTTCAAGACAGTCGTTAGGTGCTGGTCTGCAGTGGAACTGCACAGTGTAAGAAAGGAGGAGAGGCGGAGGTGTTTTCCACCAAGCAGTTGGGATTTTACTGGTGTCGAATTCGGGACGCTCCATGCCCAGCTGCAGACTGTGGACTGAGGCTGTCCTGCCACAACACAGGTGGACTGTTTTGTTTGTGCCGACATTTCCTCTGACTGCCTTCTCCAACACTGATGAACCCTCAGGCTCACTCTGAAGGCCCTGGAGGGAACATCCATCCTCACTCTTACACTCATCATCAGTCTGAGTGTTGTAATTTACCTCTTTCTATACCCACTTTCCCTCAACCTGCCTTGTCCACTTCTTCACTCGCTGCTCTACAAATCCCAGAATGCTTTTCGATAACCTCCAGTCAGAGAACATGCCTGGTTTTACCTGCAGGAGAGTTTTCTAGTGGAGACCAAGCGAAAGTTGCGCCCCGTACACAATTATCCACAAGATTCATTTAAAAAAAAGGGGGGTTTAGGGTGGATTCTTCTTTTTAAAGATTGTCATAAAAACTGTATTTCAGGCCTTGAGCTTGAGGGTGACCAAAATGCGTTTTGTGTTTTGAAATCGTCTGCGTGTCGTGAAGTCGAGAGCCGCCGCACGGTAACCGAGCGCTATCGGCTTCTGTGCTGCATCGTAGATCGTCTCCTGCGGTTGACCTTTTTCTCTCTACAGTCTAATGATGGATGTGTGTGTCCCTGCCTGTGTCCCTCAGGTATGTGACCCACCTGATGAAGCGTATCCAGCGGGGCCCAGTCAGAGGCATCTCCATCAAGCTGCAGGAGGAGGAGAGGGAGAGGAGGGACAACTACGTCCCTGAGGTGAGTGGGGTCTTCTCCTCCTGTCCGCCCCGGGGCGCTCAGCCTCTCTAATCGATGACTGTTTGATGAGGCAGTAAATCTGCTGCTATGGTTTGGAAGCTCGGAGGCTTCTTGCATTTTTTAGTAGGATTAGACTGAAATATCTTCCATTAAATTGAATGAAGTATCAGTTATCAGCCGCTCCGCGAGTCTGTTTACGTGCACGCTGATGAGTCGATCTTAACCCAATTAAGGCAATTCACTGACTGTTGGAGCTGTAAAACACATTTATCAGATTATTGTAATTGAAGTAAGATAACAATCACAGTGAGCACAACCCAGCTAACACACTGAGATATCTGCCCAGTCTTTCTGTTTGTTGGGGCATGAAACCGCTCAGCCAGATTCCTTTGGTTTTCTCCGTCTGCACATATCAAAGGTCACTAGATGCAGCGATGCACATGTTGCATTTACAAAGCAAACATGGTGCGCTGAACCAGTAGACTGATTACTAAATTAATCCATGTACATTGGGTCATTAGAGAAATTGTGTTACTTTGAACCAAGTACAAACATTGTCATCAAAATATTTCCTTAAGCTGATTCCTCTGAGTTCCCTCTCTGACCACAGCCACATAAAGTCTGAAACCTGCAGTGAAAATGTGTTTTTTGCACATTTCATTAATTTCATTTTTCAGTAATGTCTTCTGAAGATGAATTCTCCAGAAGGCCCAGTGTATCCAGAGCTTCCCTCGCATTTCATAGGTGGGGGGGGTCACCCTGCTATAAATGCTGTTTCACAGGCTTTTTCTTCCTGCCAAGAATAAAGGTTTGGGGGAAACAATATACTCAGTACTTGTACTTTTGGCATGAAAATAATCAAATTTAAAGATATTGAATATCAGGAAAAAAAATCTAAATATATTGGTATGGATAGCGGCCTTCAAAAACCCTTTGAATCCTAGCTTTAAGGGAAAACGTTAAACCATTCTTTCGAAGGACTGCATAGAAGGGTTGGGAAAGCCTATAAACCCAACATGTTACAACACATGAAACTCATGCATGGAGTTCAAAAACGACATTGGCTTCTGCAGCAAGACAGAGAGGAAGCTGCCGCTCCCTCGCTGCCGCTCTCAGACGTCAGCTGAAATCACCCAGACGTCTGAGAGAGACGAAGACGGTGGGAACGGGCTCAAACTAATTCCTGGTCTTGTATCTCGTCCTGCCAGGTCTCCGCTCTCGACCAGGAGCTCATCGAGGTGGACCCAGACACCAAGGAGATGCTCAAGATGCTGGTGAGTGCAGAACTTACTCCCTTGGTTTCCATAGCGACAGATAATGAGCTGTTGAGGCCCAGACTTGAGTTGCCCACTCGGCCCCAACTTAATTAAAGTGTTGTCCTGGTTTCCCTCGGAGTAACCTTCAGTAGAATATCAGGCGTCAGCAGTTCATCACACCCCAGAATTATCTTCTGTATTAGACTGCAAAGTGTTTTTGCATGGATGTTTCTTTCATCTCAAGGTGAGTTGTCAACAATCTGTGTGATTATCATGAACAGTTCGACTGAGTCACAACATGTTTTATGTATACAAGGTAATTCAAAGCAGCTGTCAGACTGTGGGCTGCTGGCAGGCTGCCTGTACGGTCCTCACTGAAGGCAGGAAGGACCAGTGTAGAGTATTTATTTATTGGTATATTTGACAGTACACATTAATTTGTTACTGTAGTTAGCCCAGGATGGCTCATTTTCATCTGTGGTCCCGGGCCAGTTGTTATCGAAGGCTAGAATAAAAGTATTTAAATGACATGCATACATGTGACTTCACCAACCAGCTGCTGTTGATCGGTACCTGAACCACGGGTGAGGAGGCACCATGTTGTCTCCACTGCCTCGCCTGCGTGGTGAATGTTAGTAAAGTAAAGCCTCTTCTTTCCCTCTCCTAGGACTTTGGTGGCCTTTCCAACCTTCAGGTCACTCAGCCAACTATTGGGATGAACTTCAAAACACCAAGAGGAGTCTAGAAACATGTACAATATCACTCTGAATAAAGAGGAGGAATTGAGAATGGCTCTTTATTTAACGTCACCTTTTCCAAGAAATGACAGAAATTATCTGTCCGAACTGAAATATGACCAAACAAATGTTTTGTATTGTGTCATAGTAGAGATGTGTGATTTGTAACATGGCTGTATGGAAATAGTGTTTTGAAGTAAAACTCCCACTAAACAGTCAGCATGTAAACAGTAAACATGGCCAAAGCACGGAGACCTCCTGAGTATATCTTTATAAACTGTATCATAAATGTTGTTTAAGTGTATTTTCATCAAATTTAGTTCGTTGTAGGAAAAGACTTCCAGTTGCATCATCATCCAGGCGATCTTGGTTAGAATGGTGATGCTGCCTTTGACAGTTAGATTATATAGGCTGCTAGGCGAGGATGAAAATCTTTTTTCCTTTTTTCCTCTCCGTTTACTCTGGAATGGTAATAGTTTACTTACACTGCATTCATATTCCTGAGCTTCTTACCTATCAGAGGAGACCAGGAATATGCATCTAGGCCTTACGGGTGAGGAGCTGTTCATGATTCATTTTGGGTTTGTTCTTTTAGGTGTTCTTCCTAGGGCTAGGGCTTAATGACACTAATGATCCCCAGAGAGAAGTTCTCCTCCACGGGGAGGTCAGGATCAGCTCACTGCCTGCCCCCTCCCCTCCAGCCCGTAGGGATTCAGTGTCTTGCTCCAGGACACTTCAGCAGTGTGAATGTTATGCTGACTTGGGGGTTTGAACCCAGGGGATCTGGTTTAAAGACCGTCTCATAAACCACAAGCCCACTCCTGCGTAAGTTGTGAGGACAGCACCTCTTCAGGGGGAAAAACAAATGCTATTCTGGAAGTTGTTTTGCTTCTGTTGGTGGTTGTTTCCCTTACGGTCACAACTGGAGGTCATACTGAATGAACCTTTTAACTTAGCACCACATCACTGGTTATACAGCCGCCTGACTGTGCATCACCAGTGAACTGAAACGTGTGTGAGCAAGCGAAGTAGCGTGGCCATACTGAACAGGACGGTGCAGGACATCAGAACAGCAGTTGGGGTGCAGCATGGAGCAGTCGTGCAGTGGATGAAAGCATGGTGGAAAGATCGTTTGATCTGTGCCGATCTGACGGGACAGCTGCTGTAACAAGATTACAGACAGTATGTCATCAATTGACATTTAATCTTAGATTTCAGCTACGTTTCTAATTAATGACTTTTCAGTCCACAGAACACCTGCAGGTAGAGGCTGACCTGTTGATTTCTCTGATATCACCACCCAAATGACACGGAGTAGTTACACAGCCTGTGAGCAGTGATCAACCAACAGTTGGTCAGCAGGAGTGAGCCTGATGGGAGCGCTAGATAACTAGCAGCCCTGCTGGCTGTGACCATTTCTGAGAAAATGCCCTGTTCATTCTCCTTCTGTCAAACAAAATGTTCCCAACAGTTGATGGACAAACTTTACAGATTTCTAAACCCAAAACAAAAAACTTCATTCTAATAAATAATCTGTTTAGTCTTTCACACCCTGCAAGACACATGAATTAAGAGATCTTTATCTTTATGAGGAAGTGAAATCGCTGTCATGTTGAATTAAAACCTGCTACAGTATCTAATTCCCTGTGGAGAAGTCCACGCTCACCGAACTTTAAACACCCACTACCCTACAGGGTGGACAACTCGTCCTTCCATTCATCACCTCAAGCACTTGTGGCATAACTGGGCTCAGGTCAGACCAAAATATTTCTTACATAACAATGCATTAAGCAGATGGGGTGAAGCTTACTCAATGAGCTTACATATCACTTCCCCTGTCAAATAAAAGAGAGCTACAGATGTTCCCTAGCCTCCTAACCCTGTCAGAGTAAAGCAGAGACCACAGCTGGTCCCAGGGACGATCTGGAACATCTGTCTGTACACAGCATTCATCAAAACACTGGATTACCTCATTTTACAGTGGAAAACCTGCGGACGTTAATTGGAGACCTGGATCCCCAAATAACTCCTCTAGCAAAGCAATTAAAAGTTCTTTCATTTAATGATCCCAAATAAGACATGCATCATAAATAAAGAGGCCAGACACAGCAAGTAATGCTTAAACACCTTTATTGTGCCCAATCTGAACATACTCCACAACTGTAAGTAGCAGCGAACTTGGCAGACCACAATGAGGTAGACTTTCAAAACTCTAAAAAGCAGCTGGGCTAAACGACAACAAGCTCAGCATGACAAACTTAACGGATAAAGGAAAGACACTGTCTTTGGCACACAGCTTATGCATTTATGTCAAACTGGAACAAGAAGACAAAATGGGGTAAGAAAGCGAGGGGGAATAGTTTACTAGGGTCTACGCAAGCTCTGGATAGATTATTTCACCAGCAAAGTGGAAGTTCTTACATTCAACAGGAAACAAGCAGCTGTTAGATTATAGGCATGTGCCCAAAACAATACCTGTCCTTCTGCTGATGTACAAAAGTGATTAAAAACCACTGCCACCCCTCCTCAAGTGCAAATTAAAAAGTGCAACAATCAAACTATGTACAGTCAAAACATTAATGTTCATTCTAGTCTTAGTAAGATCCTTCAAAATTGATTGAAAAATTATAGAAACCCAGTTGAAGCAATGTCCAGTAATGTTGTTACACTTAATTTAACTGGACCAACAAGGCAAGCGAAGTAGTACTTCAACATTTTGTGCCCATTCAGTTGGAACTTTGGGAGGGCAAAGAAAAACCTCAACAGCCACAGAAAAATGCATGGGGAGGAGAGAAAAATAAAGAGGGGGAAAAAAAATTAAAAAGCCGCCTGGTAGAATTCTGTTCAAAATTTCCATGTCATGACTTAAAACCGTTTGTGTACAAATTAGTAAAAAACTGCGTAAAAATGTCTGAAATGCGACTGGTTAAATGAAGCCCAACTATCATCTCCCAAAGTAAAAAACACCAGTTGGCTTGCACAGGAAAAAACAGTTGCCAACTGGGGGTAGGGGGAGGCAAGGAGGAAAACTAAATCTTTTTTAAAGGCACTGTATGGCATTTGCCAATGAACGGCAATGAGACTTGCGTGATTGCTCTTCAATATGCAACACATGTAAACCAAAACTAAAAAGAAAAAAGGAAAAAAAGCATTTTCATTCCCGTCTCAACCTTTTGGGCTGACTCCCATCATTCTGTCTGGCCACAAGTCTTGGAAACTGCATAAGTGTGAGGGGCCCCTTGTCTACCCCAACAAGGTCGGTCACTGTGCATAGTGCCACTGAACAAGTAAACAGCAAAAATGTAGCAAGTGCAAAAGTGAACATTTTCTACAGTGATTTCCCCCAGTGCCTGGTGGGAGTGCCATGGTGCCCTCACACCGTGAAGGAGGTCTGGCACTCGTGCTCTGCTTGGCGGGCAGCCGTGCCCCTTAGTGTGGGGCTCTTCCTCTGGCCCTTCTCTGCGGATTGGGACCCATCTGCTCTAGCTGGAATCCCTGTTCTTCTGGTTGCGCATTAGGGGCCGGTGGTTGCTCAAGATGTCCATGGAGTGCTGCCAGTGCCAGCAGGAGCGGCAGTAGTACTTGAAGCAGGCCTAGACGCCAAAAGACAGCGACTGAGCATAATGTGGGCTACATAAACTATCACTGACATGTCTGATGTTGGAAAGGCATTTTCAGACGATCCAATTCAGATTGAGTTCACGCATAGTAAGTGAAATAAATGTCATCAACCACCTAGTCTCATTTCTCCAGACCAGTCTCAACACTTTGTTTCTGGTGTACAAAGGCAGAAGGATGGCCTGGCAGAAACATTTGAGCCCGCACAACATTAGCACTAGTTTCTCATTATAAAGCTGCTAGCTGGACAGCTTGCTGCTTGTGGCGCATTGGAGGAGGATTTTCAGAGGTAACACAGTGAAGAACGCAAAGGGAGCCAGAAAAGATTTTGCCAGGGCTAATGGGAGGATTATCCAAGTGGCCAACATCTGCCAAGCTAGACTATGAACCACCAAGTGATTGAATAATGAAATCAGGATTATAATTTAGACCTTTGAGGCAACAAGCTCAATAGTCTAGCCAACTGTAAAATCCAGTGAAACTGGAAGTTCCACTCACCTGGTCTCGGCAGAAGAAAGGCCCGGCTTGGCGACTGCAGACTTGGCACATTGAGTCTTCCAGGTAGGGGTCAATCTGGACCTGAGGTAGGAGGAAAGACATGCTGCTCAGTTAAGGAAAACCAGAGACGGGCTACTAGGATTTTGGTTTTAGGGACGATCCTAGCTCCAATATCTGCCTTCCTGTTTGGAGAGAACGTCGCACCATTCTGTCCATTTAAAGACATGCAGGACTTTTATAATATCACTCAAGACCAGCACAACAAAACTGCTCCAATGTCAGTAAAATCTCTACTTTTGTACACGTCTCCTTGGTATTCCTCTCATCATTTCCCAGCTGAAGCACACTGAAAGAAAACGTTGACCATTGTCCCACAAGGTCGCTAGTAAGCTCACTGTCAGCTCTTGTGAAATTGTCTCAAGGCTTCCTAACTTCTAATGCAGTGGGGCACCACAGTTCATAAGAGGTCTTGAGTGATGTTCTACAAGTTATGTACTTTTGCCAATAAATAAAAAAACATGAAATTGACAGTCTTGGAGTTGAGTGTAAAGTTCTCTCCAAGGCAAGAGAACAGCATGTGTTTGGTTAGGCTGAACGATCCATCCTTCAACTGGACAGCACAAAAGACAGTTCTTCCCCTCTACAGCAGTGACGCAGAATAACCTTCAAGTCTAACTCCATTAAGAAAGCATCTTTACCTTCTTTGTAAACTTTGGGGTTTTGATCTCCACAAATGCTGCGCACACAGCCTTCAGGTAACTGCGCTGATTGTTGAATGTGACACGTCCAGAGCCTGTATGGAGATGATAGTGGGTGGGAAAAGGAGGGAGATGGAGAATTAAGGTTGGAGCAAATTCCTTTGTAGCCATATTTTTAAAAGATACAAACAGCATGCACACACTGATGAAAAACAATCTCGCCATCAGTAGTTTCACATCATTAAAGGAGGAAAACAAAGGCCCAGGAAAAGTCTCACCTATTGGATACTTGTGCTTGTCCGTGTCAATGCCAGCGTACATGACGCCTCCGAACAGGTCATTCATGATGCTGGCCAGGGCCTCAGCGTTCAGCATGCCATGCAGCGCACCAACAAACACCGTCTTGCTGGGGTCCAAACGCTGGGAAGGGCAGCGCACGTAGTTACTGTCAGAGATCACCCAGGGGATCACCTGGACCTGGACCACCAGAGGAGAGAGAGTCACAACAGTTACTGAAAGCAAGCAAGCAAAACTTTATTTATATAGCACATTTCATTCCAGGTGGAAGCACAATGTGCTGCACAGAGCGTGAGCTGCCACAGAGGGTGCAGCCACAAAACTATGTGGATATTTTTAAGATAAAATACACAAAAACAGTTGAATAATAAAATAAATAAAAACATGAGGTAAAACCAATAAAAATAGTAAGAATAAAATAAAACAATTAAGACCAGCAAGCCAGACTGCTGAAAGGTGCAGCTAAAAAGGAATGTTTT